>WETZ01000087.1:0-39248 GCA_011034095.1 Fusarium cf. aywerte | reverse complement strand
AGCACGGATCGTCCGTGACTAGTTTGGCCACATTCAGTACGTCTAGGCTGTGTAGGTACACGACCCGACCCACAGAGTAGGACGACAGTCCGTGCTCAGAAACCATTTGCAGAAAGCTAAGGCGGCCTCGGATTTCGGTCCTTACTGTAAAGAGTCAGGGAGTATCAGAAAAGAGAATACGAGCGACACGCACGCTCCTACATACTAAGCAAGCTGTTCAAAATCATGCCGGGGTTCGCTTCCGTGCGACGTCGCATGCATCCAAACCCTGTCGTTCCCCACTCCGAGTTCACTGACCTAGTTTAGGTTCCGAGCTGCTGGAAACGGCGATGATTGGATCGTGGACTGATCTTTGTTCCATTTGGACATGGAGAGTCCGGTACAAGCAAAAGCTCCGTCCACGCTAACTTGAAAGAGCCGTCAGCACGAAACATCGTTAGGCTGGCATACTGGATCGCAAATGCGGTTCATTTTCGTCTCGCCCGCGCGCCGGTCTCGCGACGTACTTGACACGCAGCTGATAAATATAGCCAGCCGAGAGAGGCCGACTGAATGATGCGAGACCGCCACAATACTCTACAGCTTAATTGCACCAAAGCCGGCGCACTTGATATCTTCTATTTCACGATAAACGTGACGGCCGATTTACGAAGCTTGTTAGCACACACGTCAATAGACAAGTGACTGAGTCTGCTCTCTCCTGAACAACACGTTATACCCATTCAAGCTCCCAATCATTTGATTTGTGCTGGGACCTTGGGACAAACAAAGAACAAATCCGCAGCAACGTTCAGCTGACATAGTATAGCAGTAACAAACAAGTCTCGGGGCATAATACAGTAGATCCAAGCAGATTACAGTAAATTGACGTACTACTTGCGATATCTTAAATTCTCTTCTCTTATTGATGCACCGACGGAAACGCCCGGTCTGCCACCCACTCACGACCTTCTCTCCACCGCCATCGGGACATCGACGCTGTATCGCATGACACGACCCACGATGGGTATTGTCCTTATGACTGATCTGGACCGGCATCCCCCGGCAGCGTTCGTATGATGATAGACAGAATCGCGCCCAATGTGACCGCTTGAGCATATATCTTGGCGTGAGTTTGGACACTCCCGAGCCCAACCTTCTTGGCCACGAAGATGATCAAGCGGGTGTACAGGAAGGCGTGCAGAAGCTTCACGCAGGCCTGATGAGCGAAGGCACTTCTATGAGCGACTGCGAACAGGGCGAGAAACGGTCGCAACATAGCAGGAGCTTGATATGAGGCACGGGTGGTTTTGTCCCCCCTGCGCAAGGTCCTAGCAAGGCGTAGGCTGGTCAGCGAATGTATGCTACAGGCAGCTGTATCCATAACGTCCGGCAGTACCGCTCCGTGCAAAGCGGATATGTAGTATCGTGTGAGCTCAAATGTAGCAGCAAGAATATGCAGGGCCAGCGTAATAAACTTCTCCAAGTTCGAGTGTCTATAGTATGCGGTGATGCTGTGGCGTGTATGGTACGAGAAAATTACAACATAGACAACGCAAATGCTCAAGTATTGCGCTCTTGTGTCCCATATGATGTTATTCCATTCAATGGATGACATCGAGATTGCACGGTGGCTGTGAAGCTTATGGTCCATTGTGAGGCAATAATTGAAAATGATAGAAGTGGCCCAGGGGATGGGGTTCCGTGTCTGGCCAGCTGGGGGAGAGTGAACGATGGAGGTCAAGTGTCGAGAACACACGGAAAGGTAGTCAAATAGAAGGATGACTGCGATAATCAGATATTAGGACTAACAATGTTACATCTCCATCGTGACCGAGCTACGTGGTTATATATTTTCAGTTTTGATGTCTGGTTAAACTATAACGTAGACATGATCTTCGCTATATCCCGTAGTCTTTCTTACTCACATATTACTACAGTGCCGGCCGAAATTAGAGGCCGCTTGCCTAGTTCATTGAATGTAAGATAAGCTCTAGCGCACGGATCACAGCGGTGGCTCATGTGGCTTTTACAGTGTGTAAAGCTAGAAATGCCGGGAATATGCCCAAGCACTACCGTAGTCTCCACGAAGGCTGATTATGGACTCAAATGGGCAGATATCATCATCCTTCTACGACCAGAACAAACCTTAGTGAAAGGCAGATATTGACCTTCGTTGCCGAATGCTTATCCATAATGACCTGACAGAGGGCAAGGCCTCGCGCTCCGATTTGGGCTTTCTTTTGAATATAATTTTGAGCCAAAAACCTGGGACTCATTCTGGACACTTCCACATGTAATCAGATGATTTCTACCCTTTGGGAGCCATAATTGGTCGCTTTTTGTGCGATGATGACACGCATTACAAGGAGAAAGCGTTGACCATCACGGTTTTTGCAGCGCTCTGTGCACTGTCGNCACGCATTACAAGGAGAAAGCGTTGACCATCACGGTTTTTGCAGCGCTCTGTGCACTGTCGTAAGCCACATGAGCTAGGGACCGGTCCGTGCGCGAAAGCTTATCTTACATTCAATGAACTGGGCAAGCGGCCTCTAATTTCGGCCGGCACTGTATAATCTCGATGCTCCAGTCAGACCAAAAGAAGTGAAAAACATTGAACAACTCATCCAAGTGGGGTTAGAAAAATTCATCAAAACTGGGTCGTAAGCATGTGTACAGGTCATACAAGATTACTCCCGCCCAAAGTGATACCGCCCCACTTAAAATCAGAAGCTGTGACATTCGGAAGTCGCCGAGCCGGAATTTCGATTGACGACGGTCGAGGATAAAGGATCACGGTGCTGACCTTCAGAAGCCAACGCTACGGAGAGGGCTAGCACGATCTTGAGTCACAGATAAAATTATCTGAAACTCCCGCATGCGTAAACCTGCATTGCAGTCGGTGATGTGTTCTTCCGCTAGCATTGCCAATGGCGTTTCAGATTTGGCGTAAGGATCCCTTCACCGACGACAAAGTTCATGGGTGGGTGGATCTGTAGAAAGAGCTATGGTGGCTACCGGGGATGCTTGCCACGGCGATCGTAAATCAAGTCAACCGACCAGTGAAGAAGTATGGATTTCTGACATCGTTTACCACCATCGACTGCCAGATTGCGCATCCTTGATCATGGTTGCTTCATCTCAGCGCTTACCCAGATACCAACTTCAGTTGCCCAATACATGATCATGAAATGTAAAGACTACCTGATGCCTCATCATGGTCGAATTTCTAAGGTCAAGAACACAGTAATGGTATCTCTGAAGAAATACGTGAGGATCGACGTCTATTGGCTCACTAACTAGTTATATCTGTTTTGACCAAGTATGGGAAGGTGCAGTCCTCGGCTGTATCAGAATAGGGGACGCCGGCAGTTTTCTATAGTTTGGAAAGAGAGGTCGGGACGTCTAGTGGATTCCTGAACGTCCGAAGACAGTTGGTGAACGATTCCCAAGAATTATCGGAGACAATAGGAGCTGTTACGTAATTGTCTATCTCGGATGGTGCAGCAGACTCTGACCTGATCTGGGCGAGGACGCTGCTGTACGATTTGGAAGACCGAGATGGCGCCCATGCCTGAGTTGCAGACTCAGTTACGGGCAAAGGATCCAAATCTTCACACAAACAAATCCTCTCGTAAAGAGTGAGGACTTCCAAAGAAATTCCCGACTTCTCGGCCGCCTCGTAAGCCATGCGATTCCCGATGGCCTCTGCCAGTGATCGGCACCGAGGTAGAATGTAGCGGTCGAAGGCGGGACCGCGATGATTACCGTAGCCTCCGACTCTTTCAAGGCGTGTTTTCATGTCTCTAGTCAGATCTTCTTCACGTTGTGCCAAGCGAGATGATCTATTTATCGCCTGTGGTAGATCCAACTTCCCCCCTAGCACTTCTGACATGAAGCCTACGTTGCAAGCCGTTAGTTATCTTATCAGAGAATTTCAACTCGACAACGCGAACATAATAGCCATGAACGTACGGATGCATAAAACCAATGTGTCGCCTTCAGCGATGGAATTCCCCTGGAATGTCAGGTCCAGCACGCTGATCTGGTTAAACGCAAAGAGACCCTGCCACCCGCACCTCTCGGAGAGTGGCTTCAAGACTTGAGAGGCCTTGACCACCGTCGCCTTGAAGATGGTAGCCAAGGCATGCTGCACCGGGTCAGTCAGATCTGGACACATATCTATAGTCCAGCGGGCGAACGCATCCAAAACTTTCCCATACACCCATCCCTCAACAATTGGAACTTGCTGAGTGCTGAAGTCCATGATCCGTTTTCGTCCCTTACCCTCGACCGACGCCACAGTTCTCCTCTCGCTGTAGACAGCTGCGATGCGCGTCCCGACTTTGATGGCCGAGATACCCATGATGGAAAGAGACAGTGTTCCAACTGCTATGCGCCAGATTTGCCGTAGAAACTCGACGCGGTAGTTCTCCGGCTTAGCGCTAGAGCCGAGCAGTGCAGTTGAAGGCAGATCAACGTGATTGAAAGCGGTCAAAGAATGATCCAAGGGCTTTGTGCCTGGTCTCGTGGGAAGCATACGTGACGTGATGCCATGCCGCATACCCCTCGCGTCGCTCAACATCACTAGAAATGGCTTCACACCGTGGTCTTCGTTATGTACCATAAGGCGAGCAAAGACTATAGCCACACGGGGTATCTCGCAGTAGGGCGTTGTGGGGGGCATTGCCTTTGAAGCCCCGGCATGAGGGGTGTGCAGATCGTACGAGCCATCTGGTAGTAGTGTTGCAGTCGTTTCGAGGTTCCGAGCATCCAAGCCATGGGCAACCTCGGTTAACATAAACTCTCCACAGACCTCAAATCTCATGAGCCTGTTCAACAGAGGCTGGAGATCCGGACGGCGAGGAATGAACGAGCATAATGTTCCGAGACATAGATTGACATGTATCGCTACGATGATAAAGGCGGTCATGTCGCGAGCAGCAATCACTTCGTTGCCAGTTTTAGTAACTATACAAACGTTTACGAAAAGTGATCGAACTCACAATCGAAATGGAAATCCCAAAATTTCGGTGTCAGGTTTATGACATCATCTTGTGACAGGCCTTGAACGTCAGCTTTTGGATCTCTCCCAATACGTGTGGTTGGCATACCACTTTGAAGCCACATTGACTGTGCCCTTTTGTAGTGTATGGCGATATCACGGTTAGAGGCAGGCGGCACGATATCGTTCCGGCTATGCCAGATGTCCTGGTTCAGAATATCTTTAGACTGAGACATGACGAAGGCCTGATCTCCTGTGTGATTGAGTGGTATTCGATTTTAGTGCAGATAATGAAGGGCTTCCTGTAAACGAAGAAATCCGTGAAGAAATCGTTTGCAGCATTTCGGTTCGTTTTATATAGTCTGTCTTGATGCCGTTCCACAATGACGGTTATGGACAGCGATCTGGACCGACATCGGCATTTGCTATTTCTCATAGTGCGAAATATCTTGTGAAGGTTGATCAAGGCTTAGGGAATAGTTTTCGACTTATTGTTTCGTGGTTTCTAGGGGGTGATTCTTTGTTCCTTGTTCTTGCAATGCTTGATGCCTTAGTTTTCACTTTATAATCGAGCCTCTAACTAGGAAAGTTCTAGTCAATTAGCTTTGTAATGAGAACCAAGGAAACTAGTGAACTTTTGTACAGCGTTTATTCCGAAACTGCCAACTTGAACTGTTGCCACTGCTGAGAGGCTTGTACGATTTTCCCTCCCTGTGGGCCCATTTCTGATTGTCTACCCTGGCAAGCCACAAGCAAAAAGTTCACCTTTTTAGTCAGGTAGGGGCCGTAGCACCAAGGCCGAGTCTTCCCACGGACGTGTGCACCGTAGAGGGCCCCACTTTGTGAAATAGCAAAGCGACTAGGACCTGGGATCTCCACCTCAATCTCAATGGGAGGTACGACTTAGCACAGGGGCGTCAATAATGTAGCCGCACTTCCTGCACTAGGCGTAAGACTAGTCCGAGTGCTCTGGTGAGTTAGCGTCGCATTTCATATGACACTGGAACACATCGCGCTCTAATATGGCCCGATTTGAGATTCAGTAACATGTTGCGGAGCATCTGGGGCTGTGCGGGTTTGCGGTCATCCCAACCTATTCTGTTGCCTTGCGAGCGAGGACCTACCGAGCCCACGGTTTCAGCAGGCAGAAGAAGTCACGGTAGGGACCTGCGTCTCAGTATGGTGATAGTGCAGAATACATTTCACCGTTTCCATGACATGGACGGGAGTTACCCTCGTACAGTCCAGGTGTTTGTTGATTTCCATACGTCAATGCTATGTGATTGAGCAAATTAATCTTCAAGCTTCAAGAAAACAGATCCGAAAACAACATCTGCTGAGAGACATGGAAGGGATGTAGAACATGAGGTATCAGACAAAGCTTTTTCCAAAAATAACCATACACCTGCTTCCCGCCTCTAACCTGCTAGAGTACTCATTATCATAATTATATGTTATCTGAACGCTTTCACAGGTGTGTTTTTTTGTTCGGAGACGTCCACGTTGAGGCAAATGACTTGATAAAGGGAAGTTAAAACACCCGAGAAACTGAGCTCATGAGATCGGGACCGGACCAGAGGTCTCAATATTCTATGAACCGACATTCAGTTGTTATTTACGGAAGACGTGAGCACCACCGGCAGACCTATATCACGTAGTACAAGTCCTCCCAAATTAACATGTATTGACCAGGACATCAGCGGCCAAACATGACTACTCCGGCATCTAAAACTACGAGCTCGCCTGTCCCATACTGCCGACCAGATTGGAAGACCAAGACCCGCGCAGCCTTCTCCCGGCTCTCTCCTCAGGAGCAGGCCATCCGAGAGAGTAATCAATTGGCTATCTGCCGTGACAACCTAGAACGGACACTTTCGATTTTATGTCCACAGTCGCCGTTAGCGTTGAAGTTTCAAGATTGCCTCGACGAGATTCGGCGTCGATTACTGGCTATGCTCGTTGAAGAGAATCATTGTGGTCACCATGGCCTCATGGGCCCTCGCTCGTTCCCGGCTCATATAGATAACCGTTGTGGTTATGATTGTGTCCACACTATTTGTCAATCTTCACCTGTGCTTCCCTGTACCACCATGGACTGCGGAATGCCGATACCAAAGACTCAGGTGGAAACTGGAAATGAGCAACACGCCACACCGATGTCACCGATACTAGGAGATTTACCTTACGCAGACAAAGATGGATATCCGGGTAATGAAAGTCCGATATCCCTACCCAGAGGAAAGAAGCGTTCTCCATGCAGTAGCGCCGAAGCGTCGCCGGCTGCAAAGCGACAGAAGGTCAGTGCGAGCTAGTTTTATCACATCTTTTACCAACCGTAAAGCATAAGTTACAATATAGTGACGTATTCAGCTTTTCGTTGAAACAAAACGTTGACCAGGCGGATACTACGAATAAGCAGCTGCTTGTCAGGTATTTTAACGTGTCTAAATTTCTAAGCCGCACACAGTTACCCGCTTAGCAAGGTAGTTCCGCACTAGAATTAAATGATCAGCTTTCCTGTACCTTTCCACGTTCCACTTATAAATCTCACCTGTCTGGGCCGTAGACGATGGTAGATCTTGAAGAGAAGAGAATTGAAGCCCGCTCAGCGTATTCAATAGGCCCTAACTATACTTGAACTTGGGATTTAATAATTAACGCTGCTGAGGGGATGGAATTGCTTTTGGAGACAATTAGAAAGTAACTCTTTGACAGTATCTAATCACGTTCCCAGGCACATCGTTCGGGATGTAACCGTAGGTAAACTGCCCCCCCCCCCGGTTGAATCAACAACGCTATATTCTGCGCTGCATCGCCCAAGGAAGATAAAATGGGATTTATCAAATTAAACACGTTTGATACAGTTCCAGGTCGGTATTTATATCAATAGACCCTACTGGCGCAAAGCAAGGGGGATCTGCCAGGTATATATACGCACCTGGCCTCAACTGCCGATGTCAAGTCAGAAGCAAACACGGTATCTTATCGCTATGCGTTCAACAATTCTCTTATCTCATCTACTGGGCCTCTTTTCCATGGCGCATGCTGTCCTCAACGCGCCTAGGGAGTATCCTCACCGCATCACACAGGAAGCGTTTCTCAAAGCTGACCCTGCTCGCACGAGCGAGATAGACATAAAACCCAGAGATCTACTCGTTGGATCGTCTACCAATCCCAAAGTCCAAGTTCTAAGATATCGTGTCACCGAATCCCCATCGCTAACAGTAAGGCTTGTTAATAACGCTGATAGTACCAACATTAGAGCATACATAACCGGCCTTGATGCCAATGGTAAAGTTTTCTTTGTCCGTCCCAGCGGCGAGCTTGTATATCCCAAGTCCAAAGACGCTCACGTACCGAGTGAGATTACGGAAGATATTAGCTTACCTCTAGGTTCTCGGAATAAGCCTGTTGAAGTCCCAGTACCATCCTTTATCCAATCCGGTAGGGTTTATTTCGCTGACAATCACCTGCGGTTCTTCGTAGTCAATTTCGGAGGGGGTGATACCATAGTGCAGCCATCTGTGACAAACTTGCAAGATCCCAATGCCAAAATCAACTGGGGCTTTGTAGAACTAAGTTATATGGATGGCTCGCTTTATGCTAACATCAGCTATGTTGATTTCGTTGGTATGGTTCTCGGTATGATGCTCACTGAGAAAGACGGTAGTATCCAGACCACTGCTGGGTTAGTAGCTGATGCCGTCACCAAGATTTGTGATGACTTGATGCAGCAGAGCAAAGTAGATGGTCGCGATTGGAAATCACTGTGCGTCAAAAACGGCGAGGGGAAGGCTGTACGCGTCCTTTCACCTGGAAACCGCCATGATTTCGATGCCCAGATCTTTGAAGGTTACTGGGACAGCTACGTGGACAGTGTGTGGGGAGAGTACACGGAAAGAGATTTGATCATTAACACACAGACGAGCGCCGGCCATGTAAAATGTAGGGTCTCGGCTGATCAGCTTCTCTGTGAAGGGAGTGATCGTGGATTCGCAAAGCCCAATGCCAAGGACATTTTTGGCTGTGACAGCGGCCCCTTCGCTATCGTAGGAGGCGATAATCCTATCCACAGTTCTGTTGTTCCACGCCTTTGTGCAGCGTTTGTTAGGTCCACTCTTCTGCTCGAAGGCGGTGACACACAGCCGGGCCTCAATCAAAGTTTGTATTATACAGCAAACACCACTAACCATTACAGTCGCATCGTTCATTCCTACGAGGTCGATGGCAGGGGTTACGCTTTTCCCTATGACGATGTTAATCCCAATGGTGATGAGGACGCGTCTGGGGTCGTTAGCTCTAACAACGTCCAGTCGTTGACGATCCATGTTGGTGGACCTCCTCATGGCGAACACTAATTTATAAGCCCTAACCCTATCTATTACCTCTTCCTATTAACCAGCCAGCATAAATACTATAATAGAATTGGAGTCTTGTTCCCCGTTGATTTCAATCAGGTTGCTAATGTTGTGGCATGCGACAGTAGGTAGGTAATTGGTGGAGGTCAAGGCTCAGCGGTAGAGTACTCTTTTTGACGATAAGAAATTTGATGATGTGGCTGATGGAAGGGTGTTCACGGTCATACGGGGGTTCAAAGGGAATATGATTCTCGGAATCAAGGCAGTCGTGATCTAGAGATAGTGCTGGCTACGGGGGAATATTGCGATAGGAAATCTCTGCAAAACTTTTCTCTATCATACGAAGGTTTCGCGCAAAAAACACCTTTCACCATATATTGCACTTTGCTGGAACCTTGCCTGCAGAAGCGAAAGCCGGTCCTGTTCTTGGGTTAAGAATGATAAAGAGTGATAGTCAAGTATGGTACCGCTCCTATTTTGTTCAAACTACAACATGCATGATCCCACATCAGCCAGCCGCTATGCGTCCAATCAACCACAACCTTAGTGCGCAATCGTCAGCCCAAAGTTCGGAAACTGGTAGTTCGCGCAGTGCATTCGCCTTCCATTTTCTAAGCTGTCTAGCAGCAAACACTATAATACATCGAACGTCCTGCAAATAGCTCATCTTCAGTCCCCTATCCGAATAAGGCTGGCATTTGTGAGGATGGACCCATGATCCAATCAAATTCACTCGGTAGGTATGGAAATGATGAGTAGAGTGAAACTCCATAGGGGTCGGTGAAGGGTGGCCCAAATGATGAAGGTGGTAGGTATATGTTCTCAGGCTGGGTGGTGCCGTTGATGCAACTTGTTAGTAACGTATCATCCCAGTCTGGCAAACCAACAAAGTCTGAAATAGGCATCATATCGGTGCAGCCATTGAAATTTAATGATAACGGATCGAACGATTGTACGTCATAGGAGTTGAGTGCGATGTTCTTGCTAGCGTCCAGCCTAGCAAGGGATGACGAGCTCGCTTCTGGTAATATCAAGGGAGTCTTTGTCACTTGCTCTCCGGTTGCAATACCACCCCCTGACCTCTCACCAGACCCGTGACCCGTATTGTTACTCGCAGAAGGTTGTTTCTCAGGGTAGCTAAAGGAAAATTTAACCCCTTCTTCCGTAGTAATGAACCCCGAGATTGTGCAGCCCGTTAGAATGGATAGCTCCTTGGCTTTCTTAAGGTATCCTTCCTTCCTCTTTTTGAAAGTAGTTCTTCTGTCGCTGTCCTTAGGTATTCTCTTAATTTCGATTCTTCTACGGCCCATGATGTCGGCTTGAGGATGCCTGAACACGCAGGTTGGTGCGGGCTTCGCCAGATTAAGAGATATTTCTACAGCAGGATGGAAAGCCGACCTTGGCGGAGTATGGCAAGTTACTATAATCAGGTGGCACGATGAAGCGGAAAAAAACAATATCATTTGAATATAAAGTCCACGGTCGAAATAGATCGTAACATTGCACTCATAATTGCTATTATTACTTCCTGTTACCAAGTCCAGCGCCACGCACAACATGGCGTTTGTTGTAGTAATTGACAACATAGAAGATTGCTATTCTCGGCACTTTCATCCCTAGTGATTTGACAGTCCAGAGTGTCATATCAGTAATTAAATGTTATTAGTTGGAACAGCAAAGACTGGTATTGGCGTGCACGTAAAGCACCTTTTGATGCTTGGTGTACTATAGGTGATCCAGGATTCAACCGCATACTGTATTCATAACACTTTACCAACCGTCACCACCTGTTACTACATATCATAATTATCGTTCTTATGGATACATTACGTTCGAGGATCTGTCGGAGGGCAATGTATCGTATGCATCGCAGAGATGTATACAGCATTGTACGATGTCGTAGGCCACTACAAGAGATGGACAGACCGATAATTCTTCCAGTGATACACCCCAGCCTTGACACTGGATATGTACAGCCATAAACTCAGTTACTGAGAAAGGCGCTATCACGTAACCCAAGTCTCGGTGGGCCGTCGAGACCCCGTCACCCTCAAAACATTGGGTCGACAAGATAGAAAACGGTAGTCTCTTTGCGTAGAGGTACCCTCAAGCGTATACAAGTGTATACCAGGACGGCATGCCATCCCTTCCTACCTCCTGCCCTCGAGTCTCATTCCACAACTCTTCCCCAGATCTTACTTTGCAAACATATGTGGCGACGTGGGTCTCTCGAGCAACACAGACGCCTTCCCTGCCATCTTCAGAGTCCTAGGAACCACAGAGACTAAATCGTCCTGTCCTCCGATTTCGCTCAGGCACCGAGACTTTTTGTTGTGAAGCGACTGATATCAGGTGAACGGTTATAATCTGTGGGAGCGCCGCGCTCTTTTGGCAGAATGTGGCGAAGAACGCCAACATCGCAACCACATTCATTGGGCGAGAATCGTCGGCGAAAAGCGATACTTTCATCGATATCATTTATTTATCTTTATCTGATGATGTTGCACCGACACGCTTCCTCATTCCAAGTTCGATTTTTCCTCCAGTCTATGGTCAAGGATTATATAACATCCTCATGTCTATAAGCCGACATTGCAATTGACCATGATGTACGGATATAGGATAACAAATTAACAGCTATATCTGGTAAAACATTAGCCTTTTTGGGTCCAACTGTTGATACATCCGCCGACAATGCTGCAGACCTCTGTTATCCCTGAATCTTCAGGCCCCCCATATAGTAGATGTTGGCTCCCTTCAAGATGTATGATCATGTGGAAATATGTTGACTTGACTAGTCCGAGGACATTAAAATTTGCAATCCTCCCTCCGCCATGACAAGACGACAAGGTCCGTTAGTTCCCAGCCTTGGGAAGCCCCTTCTTTACTGCAGTGGGGCAAAGCCAAAGACCCAGAGTGGCTCCCTTTTCTTTTCATCAGTCACCTCAAAAGCCCTTTGAGGCTCGTTAATCTTGACCCCAGTTTTCTATGTTGCGGCTTGACCCCTACCAATGGCCTACGCAACTGTCATACAAACTGCGACGAATCTTTTTCTTTTTTTCCGAGTCAGTAACTTTACCTCCTAAGTCTTCGTGCATAGACGGGCCACCATCAACCATGGGATTGTAGGCGAACAGAAGTCTCCACAAAGGACCTCCGCTAGCGTATACTTGCGGGCCTAGTCCTGACATCCACCATTGTTGATAAACAACACTGCTTTTCGCAAGCGGCACGGGGAATCTAAGCCCGTACGCAGTGAAGATACATTGCATATGATCTTCCGTGCCAAGTACGGTCGCATTCGCCAACCTGAGTTCACGCGCTAATGTGTATGGCCCCACCGAGTTCACGCGCTAATGTGCATGACCCTCCGAGTTCACGCGTTAACTCATGCAAGTCGTCTAAACTGTCCCCGCTTTTGACCGAGGACCCACACGCCTGCATCAGCCAACACTTTTATTGCCCAAGATGGTCATCTTTCCATTGTCTCTAGCCGGCTTCGAATACGCGCCATAAATCATTAGATGGGGAGAGAAAGTTCGATGGCATCGGAAGCGCATTACATTGACATTTGACGCGTGGCGCCAATGCACTTCGCGTGAACCATTTACCTAGTAACAGACATAGATCGACTACCGTAATATCTCGTAAAATACATCACGGTTAGCTTGTGGCTTATGCAAGTTATACTTTCTTTCCCTGTAAATCTCTGCCTTTTCAAGCTAATACAAAAACTATCTTCTCGGGCCTTTACTATTCCCTTTCGTATGATTTGACTAAAAGTTAACTCCCCTAACCCAGCTCTGGCTGATGTCGCGCTACCCATGATGTATTTTACGAGATATTACGGTACTACGTAACTAACATGAAAACCAGGAAGCGTGACTGGATGCGAGATCCCATCAGGTCGCGTGACGTGCATCACGCATACGACTATACCCTACATTACACTTTGCCTGGATTGATGTCGGTATTCGCCTACTGAGAGCCGTGTGGCCTTTACCGTTGAGGCGTTTCACACAGAAAATGGTGTTACGGAAACGTAAAACTCGGCATAGGTCCGCCTTAAGGGCCAATGCTGAAGATTAATATTGATTGTGTAGCATTTTTAATACAGAACATCCAAAGCTACAGCTATAGAAAGCCATGTAACTGTCCTTGAGAGTTGTACCAGTGGCATAAGCTATGGACTACAGGGTTGGAAAGGGCCCACATTCTTGGCATACCGTGGGTCAAAACAGCCGCTCTCTTGCACCTCATTTGCAACGATAGACTTCAAGCTTCGCCCCGGTAACCGAGACACCGACCTCTATTTCAACAGTGGTGGAGAGAGAGCTGGCTGTTCGAGTGGTTATGGAGTTCCAGATTACAGAAATCTGTTTACTATGATAGAAGAGCTGTCAAGATTCCCAGGACAGCAGCAACAACTATCTGAACGCTAAGGCGAGTGGTACCAGCAGTAACCTCGGTGCCTTGACCCGCCCCTCCGGCTCCCGAGTGCGGGATGACAGCGGAAGGCTGGCTACGGACGACAACAGCCGGTGGCGCATACGGCTTCTCATGCCCCGTAGGATAATAGGGTTCATCGGGGGCTTTCAGACGCTCAGCAGTGACACTTGCCGCATAGTCGAAAGATTGCTCAAAGCTGGTAGTCGCGGTACGGGTTGAAGGGGACGTCCGAGTAGTTGAGGGATTGTTTAAACAGTCACAGGAAGAATCCCTGCTGATGGTATGAATCGTAGTAAAATAGACTGTCTCAGTGATGTAGGTTGTGCTTCTAGCCGTGTACGCGTAGTCAGAGGGCCCAGCTGGTTGACTTTTGGGAACACGATAGGCCGTAGTGGAAACTGGATAGGTAGTCATGGTTGTAGAGCCGTGGGTGCAAGATTCAGCCGACAGGGCACATTCAGTGACAAGATAGATCTCAGTAGACCAAAAGGTTTCGGTGGTGTACGGAGAGTCGATTGAAGTCTCAGCGATCGTTGTAGACATAGGATAGACATTGTCCGAGGTGGCACCCGTCTCTGTGACTTTGTAGGGACCATCAGATCCTATTCCGCAATTCCAAACGTCCTCAGGGCACTTTGAGTGACTCTCCACTCCGGTTGGATACACAACATGGGTGGTAGATGGGCTGCTGGCACCAGATGTCACGGCTCCAAGACTGCTGTCGGCCCCCACGTATCTAGTGGATGTATCACCGAGTGTTTCTTCAATGTGGGAATTCGCAAGTGTGGTGGTGCTAGTATCGGTAGATCCGACTTCATAGTCAGCAGGAACAGATGGCGCACTGTTTTGTGGTCCGGGCCAGGTGTGTACCTCGGGAGGAACAGACCCTGTCGCCATTGCGTTGTCGTACGTATGAACAGTCAATGAGCCCGTTTCGGGGGTGTCATTCCCTGCTGTATCATATGTAGCAGGCGCAGAATCGTATGCTTGTTGAGCGTTGGTGGTGCTCGCAATCCCGGTCGCCTTGCTATTCGTGGTTTTTGTCAAGGCTTGGGTCTTCGTCCCCGTCCCATCGATTACGGTCCTGACGGACAAGCAATCACAAGCATTTTGCAGCGCCGTCCTGTCACCGTTGCAAGCTGCTGGGATCTCGTAAGTTGCATAGGACCCACAAATAGACGAACTGAGACCGTAGACGGCTTGGTAACATGGATTCTCAATCTTGCACTCGCAAGGCTCGTCGGCATCCGGAGCAGTATCAACGGTAGCAGATACTACTAGGCCAAAAGCCGTCACCAACAAGATGCTTTTTCTCATAGTAGAGCGTAATGCTGACGTTTGACAATAATCGAACCAAGTAGAGTAGAGCTTGAGGCTTTTTCTTCAATACTGGAGGGTAAGGAGGCGAAGTTTATAATACACGTTTGTTCTTACGCTCGTACGGCATTTCAGATTCAAAACGTCCGTCCTACCTGTCAGCTTACTAGAAACTCTCACTTGATATTTCACCCGAATCCTTACGAACCTACTTACGTGAAGAGTCATACAAGATCGGCAATATTCTCGGCAAAGCCGCCATCCTACACCACACTGTCACGAAGGAATTAACAGTTTGTGGCTTGAACGACCGTGAATATCTTGCATCAAATCGGTCATCTGTGGGGAGTGTCGCGTAAGCAGGGCGGAATTTAAAATGCACTAACGAAGAAACTTCTCTGTTGACGTTCTATCGTATCATGGCCTAGGCTTGCATTATGGCTACAGATGCGCCAAATAAGCGAAGCGCGACTTGTCTGACCAAACCTAGTCTTAAAGCTATGATTCTACAGCACTCGGCTCAATACCAAGCAAACGTGAGGACCAGGGTAGGACTGTTCAGTCAAACGGGGGCTTTTTTGACCCATGATCCTGGTTATCCCTGGAAAATGATGGGGAAAAAAAGAAAGAAAGAGAACATGAACAAAGTAATGACAAAAAGAACACTACCAGAGCCTCGAGCCAAATATGATCAGGACGCTATTTTGGGAAGCTCGAATACCCGATTGCGACCACTAATAGCATTTCAGCCGTTTGTCGGAACACCCAGAGGCTAACACCAATCTTGACGGTAGAGTCCCCAAGTTTTGCGATTCATGCTACTCGTATGAAAGGTGTCAGTATTTTGAAGTTCCGACGGAAATCTTTCAAATGTGAACGTAGTGCCTATGCCCGAAATTTCCGCCCTCGCAAATCTTGACTTTGCAAAGTCTCGGGGCCGCATCATGCTTCCACAGCCCTGTCCAGCGAGGCAGGGTAACGATGATTAATCCGGTCCACAAAAGAAGGATGGAAAGAAAGGTGTATCATCACTGAAACAAAAAGTGGTATTATCGGACCTTCGCGCTCACGCACGTGACAATCAGTTCACGCCAGCATTCGTACGGGACCGGTCGGCGCTATAGGCTGAATAGAGGGAAGTAAGGGTAAGGGTCCTGAGAAAGTGGAGCTAACTTAGCATGTCAACACCTTTCAATCCATATCTCTATATTCTTATGGGCCCGGTTCCACTACATACCGAATTTTTATTTGTTTCTCCAGCCAGGAGGATCCTGACATATAAGATGATGAAAGCAGCCGTTAGAGGTAGTTATTAAGAAACACAAGGTTCATGAATACCAAAATCTCATATATTCTTAAGCTGGTTGTATAGTAAATATACTTAATTGCTCTAGCGTATGGTTGCTGCATTATATTAAACCTCGTTTCTGTCTTTTCCGCCGTGTTTCCCTATTGGTTTGGGCTGTGATATAGCCAGTGAGGGTAAGACTCAGCACAATCCGGAGCTTTCCTTCGGTCAACTGGTTCTCCGCTTATCGCTAAAACACGTCTAGCCTCATTCAAGATGCCTCTGGTCACAAACGTCAAGAAGGCTCCAGCCAATCACACCGAAAGGGGAGGGAACAAAATTCGAAGTTGGCTTTCCGAATACCGAATCCTGACAGGGTCAAGTGCTATCTCGAAAGAAGGGGAGCTCCAGCGTTCGAGAACGCAACGAAAATGCCCATATTTGCCGGTTGAACGAATGTCATCAGACCTTCCCCGCGTCACTGAACATTGGGCATCGGTGATGGAGTTGTGAATATGACCTACCCTATAGTAGGCACACCTGTCATCCCTTCAAAACGGATTAACTTTCGGGGCCGGTGGCCCCCCGGACGAAAAATATACATAACATTCAAAACGGATCAATCGTCAGCATGGCATCGTGGGGTCTCTAAACTCACCTACTCCTCACTAAGGTATAATACATAGAGTAAAAGGGCCCAGCATTTGAACAATAAATAACACAAACACCGATTTGATACAAACGGTTCTGTCCCAGTTGGTGTTTCATGGAAACCCTCACTCGAGTAACGTGGTGTATTTGCTTTATTGACCGAGCAGTGAGCTTATAAGTGATGGGTACAGGTCCATAACAATTCAGCCTATTGAATTCACGACAGCTTTGGGCTAGCCAGATAGAAAAGAGTCGGCCGAAGGCAGGGGAAAATCGTCGAACGAATCAGCAACATTCCTTCTTTGCAGCTGCAAAAACCCCCTGGAGTCACAATTGACCTCAGGCGCAGGGTAGGCAATTTATGCCCATTACGCTACGGATTGATTACCGCGGATAGTCCCCGGCGAGAGTTTGGGTGGCCAACGAAAATCGGGCCCGTAGCTCCTAGCCCGAAGGCCAGATGACTCAACTAACCACTGAGCCACGGACGACGGGAAAGCCTCACAAATTCAAACTGCAACTAAAACTAGTTCCCAAAAAACCCATTATCTGTTATTTCAATTGCTTGTTGTAAGTTCTGCGATAAAACTCCACTGTGAGGGTTGGGGTTCCAAAGAAGTAAACTAGTCCGCACTGGTTTATCTTTGCAGATTCGTAGGGCGTGGTACTGCTGAGCAAGGCAGAGTGTCACGTCTCTTAGTAGTTAATAGAGTGGGTTAGTCGTATGCAGGTAAAGAGGCTTTGTTGGTAGCTGTCGAGCTAAAGATTCTATCTACTGCTAAATGAATGTATATATGCTTGATGTCGCTGTGTTGGGGACGACACGATATGGGATCGTTGCCGGTTCTAGAACGACGCGGTCCTGGAACGCTGCCGTTCCTGTAAGTGTGGGTCCTACGATGATCGGTTGGTGAACTCGGAAATGAGTTCATTGTTCGCTTGTCGAGTTCACCTTTTGGTGGGTCCTTGTGCATGAGTTTTGTGGGGCTTGAGGGCTTCACTGCTTCATCGATTGATGAAAACTCAGGAATTCGTTCCGGAATCCGCATGCACGTAGTCCTCGAAAGAACTTTAGGAAAGGAAAGAGCATAGGTCTCCGAGTAGCACGTTGTGCAGTACTTCGAGCATTCCTCCGTGAAAATTTGTTCTACCAGCACCGCCCCATGCGCGAAGTAACATAAGTGTGAAAGGACCCGCTCCGATTTGGTGGCGTCAGCATAGTTCTTTTGTTGCAGACGATGACCAATTAACCCTACCTGTCTAAACCAATGCGCTTGCTGTCGTCGGGTTGTACAGTAAGGACCGAAATCAGAGGCCGCCTTGGCTTTCTGCAAATAATTTTTTTTTAGCACGGATCGTCCGTGACTAGTTTGGCCACATTCAGTACGTCTAGGCTGTGTAGGTACACGACCCGACCCACAGAGTAGGACGACAGTCCGTGCTCAGAAACCATTTGTAGAAAGCTAAGGCGGCTTCTGATTTGGGTCCTTACTGTATGATGCTAACACGAAGATAGGAAACTGAACACTTGCAGGAAATGGGCTTCAAGTTGACTTGCTATTACTAACACCAACGAGGGCCAAGGGGAAGAGCGATGACTGGACTGGAAAGAACAAGGCGAGAATCGTCTGGGCTTGACGAGAGCAAGGCAATAACTAGCGAAGTGTATGTAATCTTAGCTTCAGAGCCCTTTGGGCGTAGGCCTACTGGGCGTAATAGACTTGTATTGTATTGTATTGTATTGTATTGTATGATGCTAAGATAAGTAGAAATATATAATTGCCATCCCACGTGGTACACCCACTTTTGAAGCTCGAAAAGCGAGCCTAATCGAACGCTTTTCAGCCAAAGTACCCGAGGAGCTGCGTCTCCCATCCAATCTAATCCAAGATCCACCAACGGATGTGACGAAGATCCCACGTCTGTGCGGAATCCTGTCACCTGAAGAGATCGAGATCACAAAAGACCATGACACTGTTAGCCTCCTCGAAGCCATCTGGAGCCACAAGTACACCGCAGTAGCTGTGGCTCGAGCCTTCTGTAAGCGGGCAATCATTGCGCACCAGCTTACCTGCTGCCTCACGCAGTGGTATATGAAAGAAGCCATCGATCAGGCCATAAAGCTTGACGAATATCTAGAGAAGAACGGAAAGCCCATCGGTCCCCTGCACGGACTGCCCATCGGTCCCCTGCACGGACTGCCCATCGGTCCCCTGCACGGACTGCCCATCAGCGTCAAAGATCACATCCAAGTTGCAAAGACTTCATCTTCCCAGGGATGTATGATCAGTATCAGCGAAGATGAAAAAGACGCTGACGTCGTCGCAATCCTGCGCAGTCAGGGCGCTATTTTTGTAGACATAGTTATTGGCCCAGCATTTGTCGGGCCAGCCTGTGAGCATGATACGGCATTTTATTGGAACTACACGTCACTGTACAATCTTGTTGACTATCCCGGTGTGACGATCCCAACGCCTATCAAGACTAGTGTGGAGGATCGCTATGGCGAGGACTATGAACCATTGAGCGATGCGTGTCTGGATGTCAAGAAGTTGTGGGAGGAGGCAGCAGATTTCGTAGGCGCCCCTGTCAGCTTACAGGTGGTTGCACGAAGACACCATGGCAACGAGCTATTTGCGGCACTGCAAGTACTGAAAGAAGCATTAGGTTTGCCTTGATCACGGGCTACTGTCAGTTTCCATGCACCTCTACTTTGATCAATACTATTGAAGGTTGTCTTTCCATAATAGCCTTGTCTGCAGTACTCCATGTATTTATCTTCAGTTGATATTATGCGTGTATAGAACGAGTTTCACCATCGTAAGATAAGTTCGATTTAAATCCATGATATGTGTGCCAAGGCGTTGCAGGGTCTGAGAGAGCGACTTGGTTCTAAGCTTTCTATGCAGGTCTTGCAAGGCGCCTTGTTCGGCAATGATATCGCTGATAAACTCCGGCGAAGTGTGGGGGTACATTTAGAAGACAATGCAGTCCAGAACCACAAGATTGATCTCGTGATACAGCTGTAGCAGCCGGACACGAGGCCGGTGGTGTGTTTTGAGGTTGTTGCTTTCAAGGGCGCTGTATCAATTCCCGAGTATTGACTCGATAAGAATGACGATGAAGATTTCGTCAGTCAAACAATTAGGATCTCTACTGGCCTGTACCGGTTTTTCTGCCGAGAGAGCGACATGCCACGCATTTCAGTGCAATTTGCCTTCTTGTATTCCTCGTTTCGGTGAGCAATCCGGATGGGCGCAAAATGCTTACTGTTCCTCTCTGGAAAACTTAGCATCACGACTCCGGTGCTGTCAAAATAATCAGACGTAAGCCTTTCGCCTACAGGGGCAACCGAAGGTTGCTGACTCTTGATCGTGGTTATGCAAGGAGGTGGTGTCTTCACAACATAGTCTACGTCGGGAGTTGTTGTACGCAATAGAATCACGGAATCTCCTGTCAGTAATCAACAGACAACATTATGCAAAACCAAGGAACTTTCTGGTCACGTTTTGAAAGTGTCACGTCAATTTCACATGCAAGTGGGCCCCAGGTATTCTCTCAATTGCTGCTTGTGTCCTACTAGATTGTGTCCGGTCCTGGGTCACTCGTAATGCTTGGCATTGTGAGCTGCTGACTGAATACAAGTAGCTGCGACGAAGCCCTCCGTCATCGCAGGACCGATCGTTGTGCCGGCGCCTTCCGTATCCAGCCGTGAAACGGATGCATTCCCACCGGCGAACAAACCGTCGATCGGATTACCCCTCCTGTCGAGCACTCTTGCAAGCTCATCGGTTACAGTCCCGCCTCGCGTGCCGGCGTCGCCGGGGAAAATCTCGATGGCATAGAATGGACCCACTTTCACAGGTCCCATGCACGGATTTGGCATCACGTCCGGGTCCCCCGTGAACTTTTGATATCTGTCTTGACCTCGTTGGAAGTGTCTGTCTTTCCCAGCCTTACACATCTCGTTCCATTCGTCCACTGTTGCTTCAAGGTTGTGATTCTGGTGCAGAATCTGGTCTGCCAAGCCACCGATCGTCTCCGAGCAGAATAGAAATCCATTGCTGACAGCCTGGTTGACAGAAGCCTGTCCTGCAAGTCCCCCTATGCTATATCTCTGCATGTAAGTGTTGTCAAAGATCAACCAAAATGCGCCTCCCTCAGAAACTTCCCTCGCCCGTTTGTACATGGACCTAACAGCAACACCGTATGGCTGGGATTCCGAGAAGAATCGGAACCCCTGGATGTCTGTAACAAACGAGAAGGGCTTGGTTATGGCGAACATGGCCTCCCTTGACTTTCCAGTGGCCGGGTCGATCATCGTAGGAATGCCCCACACCTGGTCGAGCTGCGCCGTATCGGCGCCAAGCTTCTGGCCCACTTGGAGAGCAATGCCCATGTCGCCAGGGGCGGCAAGACTCCATTCTGCTCTGCTCGAAACTTGGGGTTTTGTGCCTTTCGTCAGCCCAACCCTGAGGTAGGTATCCCTCATTTCCTGGTTCTGAGAGAAGCCCCCCGTAGTTAATACGACCCCTAGTGATGCGCGGATGTCAATCAGACTTCCCCGACGCCCGCACTGGATCCTGGCCCCAGTCACTCTATGGTCCGTTTCAGAGTACTGGAGCTCTCGTAGTTCACATTGGGTCCAGATATTGACGTTGTTATGATTTTTGCATATTTTGAGGAGCTGAGCAACGAGCGACCGACCCATGGACAATGGTCTCAGCGCAGTATGAGGAGGAGCGTGGGAGGCAGCATCGTCGACGGAATATGGTGGCCTTGTCAGGGCGAAGATGTCTTCAAATCTGCGAATGACAGGGGCATCATCTTGTGGTGGAAGATATCTCAACCAGTCACCTAGACTCACCGCGTCGAAGGCCTCAGGATCCAAAGTCCGGCCGTATTTGACCGCACCGTGCTGGGCGTGATAGTCTGGAAGACTGGAGGGCGTGGACATCCATCGAAAGCCCTCGCCTCGGAGATAATCCATCATCTGCGGCCCTTGTGTCAGATAGACCTCGAGCCACATGTTCCACAGACGCTCTTGCACAGGGTCCGGGTCTCGACCATCATCTTTTGCATTTCTCACAGCCCGAATGTAGCGTTCGGCCTGTTCTCTGCTGTCCTCAATACCTTGCTCTTGCATGCGAGGATTACACGGCATCCACATGCATCCACCCGACCTGAAAGTCGTACCGCCGACATACTCATCTTTCTCAAGAAGGAGCACTCTAAGCTTTTGGTCTCGTATAGAGGCTGCTGCAGTCAGACCCGCGGCGCCCGCTCCTATGATGAGGATATCGCATTCAACGACTGATACTCGACCACAGCAGGCCCCTCCGGCGTAGTCGGAGTTTTGCTGGAAATCGCAGCATAAGGTGCTGGCGTTAGATGATGGCATGATGTGATGACGAAAATGTTGATAGGAGTATTGAATCTAAGATCGGCCGTCGCTGTCAGGTGATGGTGTGCGGCCCTTTGCTCCCTTAACAATAATCGAAGGGAAGTTTGACAACATGAAGAATCCTTCGATACAATGACTGGAGAAGATACAGAATGCAAGTAAAGAGAAGCAAGACTACGATATAAGTATGGTCTGTTGGACGAACTAGTTGAAGTGATACTGGGTCATCTCTTGCTTGCGCCATATTCAAACTAGTGAAATACTGTCCGGGAAGTAATTTGCGCAGCTTTTTTCTTTCACAGTCTCTGGGGCCTTTCGCTTACTTAAATGATCGATCTTACAGAAATGTGAAGCTGCAGCTATGCTTACGGTTTGCTGTGAGTCAGAGACTGCCGCAACATATGTTCACTTTTGGGGACGCTTCACGATGGCTGGACCACCGCAGATTAGACATCCTAAAGCGATAAACTGACCTTTCACCCAGTGTCCGAGCCACTTCTGGTAGTATTCCAGCTACAGAGACATATGTAATAGGATAGTTTAAGCTCTGGGGCCTTTAATCAACCTTACCGAAGATACACTATTTGCTTTTGGTCATCGAGAGTGACAATCTAGGCATGAATCGACGCTCTACCACTTTGCAATCTGTATCCCAGTAGGTATAAATAAAAGTGCCAATTTTAGCACGCAAAAATTAATTTTGTTCACTAGTTATAGACGGCGAGCTGAACCAGTCTGAAGTGTCCAGTCTCGAGCGTCGGGTAAGTCCCCTGTAGCCGTGTACCATTTGAAACCATTTTTTCCAAAACTTAATGTATTGGTATCTGATGACATATAAAAGCCGCAGACGGCTGGGTGTACTGCAACCAGTCTCCCCTCACCTGCTTTCGTTAGGTCATCGTTTCATTCACCTCCCACGTCCCTCTCGTAACGTTCTTCTCTACTTTGATTTGATGATTATGCTGCCTCGCGGAATTCTTGCCCTCGTTTTGACGAGAATTGTCCTAGCTCATGAAGCACCCAAGGAGACGTCAGTGGCCTGTATGTATTGTTTATTGCACGTTCTAATCGAATATAATAGTAGCAAAGCATTGTCGAATAAACTCTCAACCACTTTAGAATCAACTAGACCGATGATGACTGCACCGCCCAATGTTCATTTCGAGCGTGACATCGAAGCTCTGCTTTCATCTTTCGAACGGCTTGCAAGCAAGGCCAGTGAGAAAGGCAGTAGCCTTATAGACGAAGGAGAAACCCTCATCAAGGACAAAGCGTCAGCCGTCAGCACCGCTATGGAAGGAAAAGAGACTTTGATCTCTGACAAGCTTGAGGAGATAAACTCTCGTGTTATGAGTGCTATGGCGGAGGCTGTAACGCAGTTGAATGGAGACGACGATGACCGGGTCAGTGACGGAGCTAATCTAAACGTCCACGGAAGCGCCATGGCGGCTTCAGCTATTCTAAGTATCATCGCCATCGGATTCTTTATTGTCTAGGTATTGTTCGTGATAGGATGTCTCCCCTCTTACTAGTCAGAAGAGAAATTAATAAAGCGCATATCAACTGGTTGCAAATCCTTTCCTGTTATTTCGTTATATTGTATAATAGTATAATTCTCCGTACCGAAGCCATGCCGCGGACTTATCGTTTCTAAGACGTCGGTAAGGTTGACAGCGTAGCTGTGTAACCTCAGGTATCATAAATAATTGCCTTTATATTTCGGAGCGTTGAGAGATGAGATGTCCGTCTGATCTCTTCTCCTCTACTTATTCTCACAACTACGGACTCGTAGCGATGCAACTTGCTCTGGATAACTACCATTCTAGCTAAATCCTTATGACTCTGTGTACGATGTGATGACTAACCAGAATATGTATTCTGTGGTCACGCGTCATGCTCTGGTCGGCGGACAACGTCAATTCTCTCAATAACCTCATTATAGTTCAGCGTAGGTATATTGGCAGTCGGAGAAATAACATACCTTGATGATTTCTTCCAATGCTAGAATCATTAATTTTAATGTCTTTGATATTGAATCAAGAGCCGGCGCGGTCATTGAATCAGACTCTTTAGGCAATGCCGGGATTACTGTATCTAATGTCTTTGATATCGAATCAAGAGCCGGCGCGGTCATTGAATCAGACTCTTTAGGCAACGCAGGCCGAGTAAGCCGAGTAAACCAAGTAAAATCGTCAGGTTGCCACTGTATGCCGCCTTCTTTCAATGAATACAGACATTCAGGGACTAGGCACATTCCATGTCTATTCGGTCGTCTTTTATCATCAGCGTGTTGCTCGTATTCTTCTTTTTCACACACGATCCAACGTGTAGTTTTACAAATCCTTTCATGCTTGTTGAAACCATGAGGCATGACGAAGCCTTCTGGAACCTTGACGTTTCTTCCTAGATAGATATTGATGGTATTGATACTCATCGCTTTCCAAACCTGTGGGATTCCAGTTCTACCAATATTCGGGAAACAGGTCTACTATATGCCATTGATGACTGCCACGTAAGCAAGATGAGTTCTACGAGCAATGTAGCTTTTGCTAGGTCGCCTCGTTTCTTCTCTCTCAATTTTAGACTAGTTTGATTTTGGTTCTGTCTAACATTAGCTCAGGTACTACCGTAGTAGTCAAGAGCATGCGCGTGTGAAGAACTAAATATACAAACGTGACTTTCACATGTGGGAGCAAAACAGAGGCTCCCGTGGGCATAACGATTTATGAAGTGGATAAAATAAAGCGTTTCCCGATGCGGCCTCTCGATAGCCGGATCACTGGCAGTATCATCAGATGGGATAACAAGCGTTGTGTAAAGATAACGCATCTAGATGCAATTGATGGATGACCCACCCTTGGGTACACAAGTCCAGTCCTTAAAAGTGGTGATCAGGCCCCGTCAGAGGAGTCTCGGTCGAGATGCCAAGTGGGCATACTCCTTGCAAGCCTTCCGTCAAGATAGTCAATTCAGAAACACCGTGTCATCTAGGGGCACTACCTGGGTGTCTTCCACGTATATCAAATCCTCAAAGGAGGGAAAGCGTCAAGTTTACATCATCCCAGCTCTAACTTGCCAGAATATCAGTAAGGGTTTACTGATTTCGTGTACTTCCACTTAAGCTTAAATCACAGTCCGCCGGATGTTAGTGATCTATATAGCTATATGCACCATCATGGGTCATGAGTCGGTTACAAACTTCCCTCGGCTTCATAAGACGTGAAATGGAAGCGCTTGATACCAAATTGCTTTGTTAATATTCAATTCCGATACCCTATAGCCCATTCAATGCTTTTCGCTCGTCCTTCCACGGTTATGTGCTCCAGAAAGACCGTCAATACGGCCAACATTCCATACGATATTGCTACAGAGCCTATGACGGTCGTATTCCATCCTGTGACTTGGCTGGTACGATGTATTCAAGAATCTTCTCCCTTTTCCGTAGTCTGAGCAACTTCATAGCAAGACCCGATACTGTTATTGGTTTCCAGTACCGTGCATGTACAACTTTAATATACCTCCATTTGATGTGGTGTGCTCGTGCCCTGACGATATATTCTTCATCTGGCGACAGATTCAGCGAATGCAATATTTGCTCGACAGTTTCTGCATCTTAGCCAGTGTGTACTGGAGCATAGGGTGGGCTAAGCTGTTGCTGCAAAGCGTCCTGCCAGGACTCAACGGGAGCAGTTTCATAACCCGTTAGCTGTGGAACGATGTAGCTGCCTGAAGGCTCCTGCGTATTGAAGCGCGAATAGCTGAGACCCCAAGGGCTCCAGATACTCCAGGACGGCCAGCGATGTTGGCCAAGATCGGGCACGGGGCTCGGATATGCTAGAATGGAAGTGCCATAAGAAATCGTAGAGACGCCGGTGTGCGGCCAAGGCGGCGTGCTAGCAATGCCCGGGTAGAAAAGGTTAGGTACTTCTAAAAATGAGCTTGGATTCATAGGATGACACATATTTGTTACTGAAGCTTCACAGCTCCCAATTTGGGGCTGGTCGGGTGGCCAATGATGTTGGGAAAGATCACTAGCCATCTCGGACAGCTGCAGAATGGAGTCACAATATGTCCACGGCTTTGTTGGAGGTGTAAATTGTATATTGAAGTGATGACTTCTTTCTCTCATAGTTTCACCTTGACCATTCAACAGATGTCTGTCACCTGTTATGTCGTCTTGTGGGTTATACAGCTCGTTGTGAAATACTTGGCTCAGATCTTTACCTATTGCTGTCCCGGTTCAGGAACTAGTCTGGCCGTAGACCTTGTAGAGCTCATACACTGTGTCGTCAAAAATCCTTGTCAAATATTCATAATTCACATATGCTAGTACCAATAAGTCAACCAGCCCGCTGGTGTAAACAATTCACATGATCCGGGCGTTGTGGTGAAAGAAGCTACGAACGTTTGCTCCTTTGTCAACAATGACTTGGTGGCCCGTGGGATGGCAAGCAAGAATTTTCTCCACACTAATATGTTTTGACTAAAGAAAGCAGAAAGCTAATACTGTAAGTGAACAACTTTTGCCTTCTTTTTCTTTATCGTCGTATACTGATGCGGGGCAACTAGGTGGTTTAGCCCACTCACATGACAGATACGGTATGCGGCAACGAAGAGGACTAGGACAAGCGTGAGGCGGGTACTCTGTAATCGTATGACACAGGTTTCCGACAGCTCGGGACCTACTTTAGCAAAGTGAACTCAACGACAATGGTAAGCGCTAACGTTGAAGTGGGACTTTCACCTATTCCTGGTCATATGTCTTTGTGAGATTCTTCTATATTTAGACATTTAGACAACGATTAATATCGCGCCAGTCATGTAAGTTCATCATGTCTGTAGGCTGGGCATTTTGTGCTGAGCGGGACTAAAAAGTAGCCCCTCCATGATATGATGCTGCAAGTCTGCATTAGTAGCCGGGCCGCCCCACTTCCTTCCCCAGCCCAAATGATTACTCAGACGGCAGACCAGGTCAACCCCTGTCTTGCCTTTGCAAAGTTTGCATTTTGCATTTTCTCTTTCTTTGCATGTCAACGAAGGCGACAGAGCAAAGTGGGCCAAATGCATCAAATCAACGTCGGCAGCTTCCAAGTCGTTAATGCATCCAACGACAAGATGTATAATGGACCCAGTGGATCTCCGCTGTGGTAAATGCTTCCAAGTGGAGATGGTTCCAACAAATATGCGCTTATTCGCTCTATCGACTGCATGGAGCCTTGACATGAATTACAGGTACATGCCTGTATTGGCGTACTAATCGCATCGCTTGTCTCTCACGTGATCAGACTCCGCTTGTGGCGCCTTACCCCTTCGTGGAGTAGCGATAGCAGCAAAAACTACAGGAGTGGTTTGAAAAAGGAAATTGGATGTTGAAAACTTCCACCCCCACCTCTGGGATCCTCCTAACCATCTTTTCAGGCAGTATGAGTTGGATCTGTCCACAAAAGCCTGGTACGTGCATTTTCCCCTTGAGCTCCGTAGGCAAAGCTCATGCCCCAATTTGAGCTTTTTCACAAAGGGTACAATGTGTTATCATACGGTTCGGTCACTGCCACGGAAGACAATGTCTATCCCTCCCGGTCTGCGCGTGGTCTTTATTTACCAGATGAGTAAGGACCCATCTGTGCGCTATCGTAGGCCACAAGTAACATACCGTACTTATCTCTCCCACACGATGTGCTATAGTACAACGTGGAGACCAAAACTTGCATTAGCTCATATGATAGGGTTTGTAATATTGCAGTGCTGCCGGACGGTCAACAAAGGCAAACCGACCACGTCCCGTGCGAGCATTCGTCTTGCGACAGGTTTGGACTTGAGTCATTGAACCAGCCTAATGACTAGCCGCACAACAACAAATCTTCCGCTTCGCCAAAGGTGATTTGATAAAATAGATTGCAACTGTAAAGCTAAACGAAGGGAGACAGCTTCTGAAACATGGAACTCCGCTTACAGCCATTGCTCGTGTATGTATCCAGAGAACACTGTGTTTTCTTGAATCTTCTCTGGACGAGTTGGAATTGTCATTAGTTCAAGTAAGAAGTATCGAGTCCGCGACTTTGTGCTACATGTTTCTCCACCAATGTCTCAATTCCCCTCACATGCTAGGATTCCAACTGGAATACGACGCTGACGAGGGCCTTGGCGGCGGCCTATCAGAAGCATAATCAGATCCTGCAAGAAATTCACGAACAGCAAAAAGTCCTTTGATGCATCCTCATCTGAGCTATCGAAAACCTCTTGCCAAGTGAATTCCTCCTCTGATAAACGACGCCAGTTTTTGTGGTCCACCTCTACAAGGCGATACTTATCCATGTTAAATACATGCATAGGCGGTGCTTCTACCTGCGACTGCGAAGGTACCCACTGTTTGCGCTTGATCTTGTAGTTGATTATCCACAACTTCTCGAGCCTGCCATCCCTGACGCCGCGTAATGCCCATGAGCACATGAAGTTTAATATATCAGTAGAAGGGCATGTTCTCCTCTTTGAAAACCATTCAGTGTCGTACTCCCAGCCAATGTGGCGCACTTCTAAGCCCCATTTGTCTAATCCTGCATTTGATCCACTTTTTCGTAGCGAACGTAAACTGGATCGGAGAGGATGGAGCTGAAAGATGACGAGATCTTCAGGAGCACACATAATGTGCGACTTTTCAGATAATTCGGCACTGACAGAGGTGAGTGTATATGACACATTGCGCCCCGTGCCCATGAGAGTCGGTTCTTCGCCTAGATGTGCAATAGTACAGTCACTCCTTCTCTTTTCCGATCGATAGACGGCATAGCGAGACTCTCTGCACGCCCCTCTAAGATTCAAGTTTGGTACGTACGAAGACGGATTGCTTTGCAAACGGACCATTGGTTCCGGTCGGTCATGACTGGAAATCGCTGTAAAAGGACTGACACTCCATCTTGGAGGCATAAGGTAGTGATCGTTAGGCCAGTCGCTCAACAGAATGCCATAACGTGTTTCCTGAACCTTGCTGTGATTGACAATGCGGAAGAAATGCGCTCCGGGGCTGACCGACTGAAGAGCAAACTCCCAAATCCTGCTCCTGAGTTCTGGCGGGAGTCGAGTAAAGGAAACGAAATCCTCAAGCATCGCCATACGACAAAAGATCGAATTTTTCCAGTGCAAGATCTTACTGAATGGAACTCTTGCCTTATACTGGCTGCCTATCACTAGTTACAGCCCCTTTCTACTACAAAAATGAACGAGGCATAGGCGTGACTGATTCACCTAACGGTGCAGAGCTTTGTCAAGATTTGAAGTTTTGGTCAAATCCGACCCACCAGGTTTGTGTATTCTCGGTGTCAAAGGGAAGGATCTGTAGCAACAGTGATCGATTTAAACACTTTGAAGTCGAAAGGCACAGGCAGAAAGTAGTCAGATTTACCAAGCTTAAGGTTATGATGATGTCAGATTCAGGAGTATTATTGTCTGTAGAATCGACATATATGCCTTGAAAGATAGTTCTTTGCCTCTGCTATACGAGATTAAAAGTTTCATTTTCGAGCCACAGACTTTAAGCACTGTTCTTGCGTGTTGAAACAGTGATATAATCGACTTCGTAAGAGAAAATTGGCCGGACGTGTAGCATCTCAAGTATAAGTCTCAAAGCACATTTTTACAGGTAGCCTCTTGGCATAACATCTTGGTCGGTTCCACGCAACAGCATTTGCAGGGAAAGGAGTGCAAAGATTCCAGGATTACTTCCCTGGGTCATGGCACCGAAACATGCCTCCGCTTGTGCAAAGCCTCGTATCAATAATAACTACAGCAATAATTGCATTCGTGAGGGACTTGCACGAGATGTGCATGATGGAGACCATGGTGGCTTTCTAACGGAAAACCACGCTATCGGCATCGGCAAGTCGTAAGCCATGCACTATACCAAGTAAGAATCTTTCACAAATGGTTTATCTTTTGTTAAGAAGTGGTCTCATCAGGCGAAGCGGAGCTTATTCCAATAGCAACGGTGCGATCAAACCCCCTCCCCACTTTTTTCCCTACTCTAGTAGCACAGCGAATGGATTTCCACATCTTGTATAATAAAAGTAAAAAATGATTTTCTAAATTAAGAAGGTGGTCAGCCACAAGATGGATTTGCGACGTGGATGACCTACCTTTTTGCACACGGGTTAGGGTGCAAGAGGATAATTCCGCATGTTACAGTCTGGTAGGCATCTTCGAATGTTAAATATAGTATAATTTTCGTTTTCTCGGCTTAGGTAGCCAGCCATGCAGTAGATAAAATGGCCAGTATCTTACAAAGTCAAGCACGTAGTTGAGGCAGCGTGAAAATCGTTTAGCCCAGCTTATTTGGCCGAAACTCTTCTTCTCATGCTGGGACAGTGACGACGATTTAAACCTGCCGGATCATTCGCCTACAGCCCTTTCCAGGCCATTCTCCAACACGTTGCAAACCACGACGCCACGAGTCTTTCCTTCTATTGCAAAAGGATGGTGACTGATCGTCAAACCACCTGCCTTTTTACAGGGTCACGTATAAGCCTGACTCCTGACACTTTATTGCTTCGACCACATCGATGCGATAACTGCACGTCTGCGTCGCCCATGAGCCATGGCGCCTACTGTGATTCCACATGTTTCGAGGAACATCCTTCATCTCTAGACTCCACCTCAGGATCACCCATAAGTGAGGGGACTGTTGATGTTCCTCGACAGTACCCTTCAGGTGGAGTTCCCGGAATCGGAGACGACTGGGGATGCACCATATGCTTCAAGTACAGAGAGGCAGTGGGATTTTCTTCGTCACTCGGTATCGAACAAAGCTCGAGATGCGAAAGCATATACGACTGGTCCATTGAGCCAAGAAGCAAGTCTACAACGTCTCTGCGGCCCTTGATCGCTTCTTCACCGCGTTGGGATCCAGGGACACGGCTGTCCCCCGTTTCCCGGGACGATTGGAATGCTCGTGGTATTGATGATGCAAGCTACTGGACGCAGGCGATTGAGACAAAGACACAGTCAAGTCTTGGCGAGAGTTGCTCGACGTCTAGTCTCCCTTTCCCGGATCAAGAAGACTTCATCCTCTACGAGAAACCCCAAGATATCGAACAAGAGCTTTACGAGGAGGAAGCCATGGCATTCGAGAATAGAGAGGATAGTGGATCAATAAGCGAGGATGACAATTTCTGTTATTGCGGATGTTGCCCGCCGTTTATCGCATTAGATGGCTCGGAACAACGGGAAAGCCGGTGGACCGAGGAAGGGGTGGAAGAAGAGGTTGCTGAGGCGGCATAATATCTCAGTCGCCTACCTTGCCAAAGAAAATAAGAATAATTTCGACTTTCTCGCCAAATATTTCCGCGATCGGCAGAAGCATAAGAGGGACTTTGAACCAGCCGCAAACTTTACTCGCCACGCCAACGCGTGTCTAGACGACCTGGTAGTTAGTTATAACGTAACGAAACGAGGCTATTACTTCTAAAGACGGGGTTTTGCAAACACTCCACCACAACCATTCAGAATTGACATCTACAGCACTGGACGGTGCGACTTCGGGTTCTGTAGTTCTAATTCAAGCGTTTCATTTTTTTGACTACTTCAATCGCTCCAAATCCATACACAAGCCATATCAGCAGGGTATCTACGTCCTGGTTTTTATTCTATACAAGCTCTACTCTTGTTAAAGGAAACTTCTGACTCGAGTCGAGTCATGGTTTGTAAGTATCCTTTTAGCTCGCAACAAACCATCGGCGAGGGACGTATAGGGATATCACTCCAGCTGGTGTAGTACAACAGCACAGCTTAGACACTGATGTCCTGTTTAGCTTAATACGATCAATTGTTAAAGATTCTCACTTTTGAGATTTGCATACGTATCCATGCCGAGCTATGAACTCGAGTCAAGATAGTGAAAGAGCAGATGTGTTGATGACCCCCTTTAGGTTCACGTCAAGGGTTTGGCTCGACGGCTCAAGCGAGTCACCGTGCTGGTCAAGCTGCGTGGACAAGTAGTCGGTGCGCGGACCAACACCAGCATTGGCAAAGACGTGGTCGATACGCTTGTGTATCCTCATTGCTCCTTTAAAGAGAGCAAGCAAATCTTTCCATTTAGTGACATCTGTTTCGACAAATGTGTGAGAGCCCTGGATGCTTTTCTGCGGCGCCTGGACATCGCCAGAAACCACAGATGCGCCGAGGGACACGAGAAGCTCGACAGTGGCAAGCCCTATACCAGATGAGCCCCCTGTTGAGCAGTACATCAGTAATTAGACCTAACACCACGATAGTCCCCAGTTCAGAAGAATGGAAACCCGTCATTGCTTACCTGTGATTACGATGACCTTTCCCTCAAGGGAGCTCAAGTCCCCGTCGATAATAACAAACTCAGTCATTGGAAGATCGCTCTTTCTTTCTATTTCTTCTTTGTTCTTCCCTCGCTGAAGTCAATAGTCTCCTGCTCGTATTTAGTCTAAGGCACTCTCTTTTCACAAACCCCACTATTTTATATCACTTGCGCAGGAAAGATTGCAATAGTCTACGTCAGTCATACCTTGCCCCGCGTGCTGTATGTTACATGTGAGCCCGTCGAAGCGATAGTTGCAAATATTGCATTGCATATATACACACGATCTCTGGGGTTTGATAAGGCTTGCAGAGCACGATTCGGCTGTACTATCTACGCTTTGTTTCATTGATTGGACTATGGGACTACAACTTTCGGCCATATGCTAGCTTGTGGTGCTTGCTAATTCTAGTCATAGAATAGCCCCCATCATGCCTCGCCGCGATTCTCCTTAGCATCTTACCATGGCCACGAAAGACCTGGTGGTGTCCCGTACAAGCTGAAGAATGTCTCCAGGTGTTGAATAGTGTCACCTGCAGGGCCACATTTACACCCTGTGGGCTCTGCCCGGAGTGTAGCAGGAAAATGTAGGCATCCAAATCGATTCCAGGGGGTTGAGTGAAAGTCAATAGGTAAGGCCATAAAGATCACAGAAGAGCAGAGCTTGGTTGCAGTCGCGATTTCGTGAATAGTGAACGGCAGGGAAGGTTTGTAAAGATACATATCCTACCAGATATCTACTACTATCGATCGTAGTTCTGAGCCATGGATTTCCGGGCGATTGATCAGCTCCAGCTCGAATTTCTGCAAGCGGAGTGCGAGCCTTGAAGGCGCCACCGATCTACCGCAGCGGTCTTCTTCTGCCGACTGTCGCAGGACTTCCAAGCGAAGGAACAATTCATCCAGATAGAGATTCTTGTCTAGAGACGAAAGTAACAAGAAGAATGTTCTTCGGAATAATCGCCCGGAAAAATGTAGTGATCTGACAGACCGAAAACGCTCGCCCAGCAGCAATCGCGCGATGAATGTTTTTGAACCTGAGCATGATCCAAGATTGAGGAACCCAAGCTTCCATAACATCATTGTAACAAGATTGTCCAACACGCGGATACTCGCTATAAGCTTGCTTAGTTGGCACCCCCTCCCGGCTAGCCAACGAGTACCAGGCCTATGGAATAACATAGAAGATGCGATGTATGGGGGAGAATAATTTTCTGTACGGACTAACCGCTCGTCACGGAGTTGAGATTAACCTAGATGTAGCTAGGCAGGGCTCATTAAGCAGCATTAGAATCAAACTTAAAAAAAGCTCGTCGCAGCACACGAATATTATTACACCTGCCTAAATTAGTCCGGTATCGTCAACATAGTCGCTATACGTTACGTACTGAACTACTTTATAACCTTAACGTTAATTTAGTGGCTTGGGCCACACACTAGCCATGGTGATTCCGGAAGAGGAAGGGAAAAAGGTGAAAATGATCAAGGCAAGATTACCATAGCGCCAAGTACGACAGCCTCAACGAAAAATGAAAGTGTAAAGTAGGGTAATCTTGCTGTCAATCTGGCGATCAGGAGTACAATCAGGCTAAGGTCATCAATGAGGAAGCCGCTCATGAAAAGGAGGCCCTTACTAGACCTCTCTGTACATCAACTCGAGTGAGGATGAATCTGGAAGATGACACTCCCTGTTCCGATATCTCTCCTCTTCCTTGGAATGAATAAGCGGGTGTAGACTAGTCCGCTGAACGACATAGCCATGTTGAATTCCGAACTTATCAGATCGTCACCATCGCACTGGCATCTGCAGGCCTCCTTCAATGGAAACATGACCACAGATCTATATTTAGCAAGCCAGCGCTTCGAATCATTTTGGTGGATGACTTATTCGGACATAACTTCAATCGACAATTGTCAATATGCCGTCATCGTTGCCAATGAAGTAAAACCCTTTATCGAAGTGTGGGTATTTTCATGGCATGATCAGTATCGCTCCAGCACCGCAATACGAGAGATAACTTATCAGCCGAGTCTTGGAAAATATTGGTACATAGTAGGCTTTCGTGCAAAGACCAACCAACCAATCAGAAGATGAGTGAGTTCCGGATGCATTCAGTTTTGGTTTACATTTTTTTTCCTCGTAGACTCTCGTCTAACATTGGCGCAAGTGCTTACGGTCGCAAACGAGGTATCAGTATCCTGACTAAGAAGTCTCCAGGAAGCTAGCTATTGTTTGTTTCATCGCAGGGAAGGCATAGACTGGGAAGACACGTTGATACGGAAAGCCACTTCACACGGTCTCTCCCGTGCAACGCCACCTATCAATGGAGCCCTGTGCATAGTGACGCTTTTTTTTTTGTAGACACGAGCGACCACATCAAATGTTCCGTGTCAGTGAGGTGACATACTAGCTATGACGATCATGCATCAAAAGAGGAGGACTATGTCACTAGGAGTTAAATTGCGATGAGACTAGATACTACATGTTATCAAAGTAATACCACGACAATACTGAATTTGCATTTAGACCACATTTTGTTATCAAATATCAATGTTTTTCAATCACTCAAAACATGAACACTAAACTAGTTCGGTCTTCAGTTCCGGCCCTGTTCACAGTCATTAGTTCATTGACCACAAGTGCAGGGACGATCATTGCTTGGCATCTGTCCTCCGTCAGAAGGTGGCGTCGATCCCGGAGTTTGCGTAACCTCCAGCGGCCCCCAAGCTGTTCCATCAGTGTTCCCAGCGGTGGGCGTGGCCCTCGAGTCACCCTCATTCGTCTCCCCTGGCGTCACAACGGTCGCGCTTTTCATATCATCACCAACAGAATCGGTGGGGCTACCACTTTCAGAGGTTCTGCGGTTCTCATCATCCATATGACTAGGCGTATCAGTATTGGCTGTTGGAAGCTGAGTCGTAAGTGAAAGAGCCGCTGACGGCTGGGTGACCGATCCGGAAGGCGCAACGGTGTCATACGTCCCAGCTGAGCCAGACGCTTGATGGGTTGGTGCTGTGCCCGAAGGATTTCCGGGCGTAGTGGCTGTGAGTCCTGCTGGGGAGGTTGGGAAAGGGGCAGTAGCGGGAGTTGAATGCCTGTCCGATCCATCGCTGTACTTTTTTGTTGTATTGCTTGGGCCAGCTAGGCAATTCTGCGCCATAGCATACTCTGTAACGGAGGCGGTTACATTTGTAAGCCTTGTATTCTGACTAATAGAAGCTACTTGGCAAAAGCTTTTGTCCTCGTTATCGCACAACCATGTCAATTTACCAAGCCCAAGGGGGGTATCAGCGGGTAGAGACACGTTGAAATATCGCATGCCTTGGCAGATCGTGTCGCCTTCTTCGATTGTTAGAACGTGAGTCTCGTCGACATCGAAAAAGCTCAGGATTGCTTTCGGACACTTGGCATCCATCTCTAGTGATAGAAACTCCTGCCAGCCTCCAGCGTAGAGTATTGGTCCAGGGTCGCACTTGGATTCCAGATCCTGACCTTGTGAAAGCTGAGCAAGCATCAATGCATGGTAGAACGGAGTGTGGAGCTTCATTATTCTAATGCAGCAGGCTAAGTCATCTACGTTGAAAGGTGGAAGCAGAGATTTGATATATGTTCCACCTCCTCTCCATATAGATCAGTTGTAATGAGCATCAGAGACAGACCACAATCCAAATATGGATGTTCTTTCCCAAAGTGAGCCTCGGCTTCTGTCCTAAGTTAAGACGATAAGAGGCTGAATAAAGCACCCCCAATGTTCAGCTGTGGCGTGTTACTTAAATAAGCAGCCTAACGTTTACGAGAATATCAGTCCAGAAATATTGGCAGAGTTCCCTCCACCGAGGCGGCATTACTACTGATTGTAGGTTCCCATTCCAGAGTAGTAGAACTCATAGACAACCGAGAGAATTGTTGACGTTACAAAGGAAGGCCAGTATTGGCGGTGGCTGCATTGGGAATCGCTTAGATATACAAAAATAGCGGGTCGCATCATGATTCAGCTTCTCATCGTTCCATAAATACAGCCTATTTCCTATTTCCCATAGCCCTGTTTGTGTGGCTACCTATGACGTATGGCATCTGAATCCCGATCCATACTACTCATTGGCTACCCTACACGTAATACAGGCCAGACCTAGTTGAAATGACCTATCGACTCCTCAGCAATCAACCTGCCACCTTGAGTTCTAAATTATAACGTGCTCGTTATAGGCCTAGTGTCCTAAAATGAGAATATGAATAGAGTGAAGGAAGCGATCCTGAATAAACCATGTAGTACTTCGACACAGCACGCTCGACGACTGGTAGGCATGCGTTTGTGGACAAACGAAGCCTCACCAATGAACCCTGAAGTTCAAAAGTAACAGGTATAAATGATTCGGACTTGACAGTCTTACAATCTAGCTTTCGGCATGTTACAGTACTATATAATGGCCACGTACTTCTTCCATTGTGGTAATAACTTTGACAATGTTCAGTGTGTCCCAAATGATACAGCTTCTTAAAAATGCAGCGGCTAAAACGGTTGAACTGTCCACAAATCGAGGTTATGTGCAAATACCCGCCAAAGATCAGGATTCGGAAGTGGAAGCGTAATTCGGTGGCCTCCAAAAGCTCTTATCGGTGATGTTACGCACGTAATTGAGATACCAGGATGGAAAGAGCTGCTCAAGTACCGTATCAGTTCCAGACCTTGACTCAAATTTCGAAGCCACTACTCTTTTAGCGGTTTTCCCCACCTCCGAACAGTTCATTACCAAGTCTTTCGACGCCAGTCCCTCACCACGTTTTGATGTAAACGATACCTCTAGCGATTATGACTGTGTGGTTCTTATGTTCCTGTGTCACAGCTGGCTTCTATTCATCAACACTGCCACATCTAAAGTCGACTGACATTACGCAAGCAATCTATGACATATTCGGCAGCCACCGCATGTCTCAAGGAAAACTGAGATTAAATTGATGTTTTATTTCTGAGCATTTTTGACTTCTAGGTGACAGGGATTTCTTTAGAAACTAAGCAGTATTTAGACCTTACAGGATATTCTTCGGAATGTGTGTAAAAACTGTTGTTGTGTCTGTCTGGATCTTTGGTGACTTCAAGTGGGCGCATGCCCTTCGCTATCTCTTGTAATCAGCTGATAATATCCAAGCCCCAAGACCTGTTGGACCTTTTCTACCGTCTGTGAAATCGAACCAGCAGCTTTGGCTTCCTCCAGATCATCTGGAACCTCACTTTGTCGAAGCAGTCGAGTTCGGGATTCACCATTTCCCATTCGTATTCGTATACTATTCTCGAAAGGATAGTTCTTGCCTCCATGTAGGTAAGCTTGATTCCAAGACAAGACCGAGGTCCTGTAGAGGATGGTCGGCTGGCATCCAGGAAGTCCCCCGTGCCGTCTCCAATCCAACGCTCAGGTCTAAATTCATCTGGACTGTTGAAGAAGCGGGCATCGCGTGACATGACAAAGTCATCGACGGAGACGATTGTACCCGCATCAATGAGACATCCGTCAATCAGTGCCTCAGAAGCACATACGCACTGGAGGCCAAACGGAGCCGGCGAAAACAGGCGGAGGCCCTCTTCAACAACGCCGTGCAGATACTCCAGCTTGAAAGCCGACTCTTTCGTAATTTCCTGCGCTGATGAGACGGTAGAACGAATTTCGTCCTGCAGTTTCGTCAACGCTTGTGGATTTTTGAGCAGAAAGTAGGTCACAGCGGCAAGAAATGTCGCTGTTGTCTCCGAACCTGCTAGCATCATGACCTTGGCCTGTTCTCGGAGTTGTATGGGGTCGAACGAGCCATTGCGGATCCTGCGCGTGAAAAAGCTACTTTCCCCAAGTGATAACTTGCTCTTGTCATCATCAGCCCGGCATGTCCGAATCAGTTGATCAATTTTGCTGTCCCTAAGTTGGTCATGGCATGATAAGCTTTTCCTGAAGCCCGCTGGCATCAACAGGGAGAGGGCAAACATTGGTCACTCGTTGCGCTTCTACTGGGTGACGCAATCGAACAATTCACCAAAGGTAAGATGTCCTTGCTAAATGCTAGTGGCGACGTGGGACGAATTACACAAGGAAGTTGTCGTACCTATGATCTCAAATGTAAGCCAGTTGAACGCGACCGAGACGTCGACACCATCGGTTTTTGGTCCCCCTTTTTTGACAAGCTGTGCTAGGAATGCCTCGGCGTAGTTATCAATCACATTCTGAGTCTCGGCCAGTGATTTACTGCTGAACGCATGGTAAATTCCTTTCTTCTGCGCCTTGTGGTTGTGTGGGCTGTCTCACGATGACAAGGACGTAGAACAGTCCCTAGAGAATGGAGAATACAGTACCATCGCCGGCCGAAATTAGAGGCTGCTTGCCCAGTTCATTGAATGTAAGATAAGTTTTCGCGCACGGACCGGTCCCTAGCTCATGTGGCTTACGACAGTGCACAGAGCGCTGCAAAAACCGTGATGGTCAACGCTTTCTCCTTG
>WETZ01000094.1:0-32390 GCA_011034095.1 Fusarium cf. aywerte | reverse complement strand
CTTGTGGTTCTGCGTGAGCTGTGGTTCTGCGTGAATGGTCCGTGCACCCGTCTTTTGGAACCAATCAGCTTACACCGCAGCTAACCCCAACCCCCACCTGCGGTTGTGGTTCAGCGTGAACCCGCCCGGGACTGGCGACCAGGTCTTATCTTTATTACTGCCACCTGGCCTATCTTTAATATCGTCAGTAGGTAGGGATAAGTCTATCTTAAGTGGTTATCTTTAAGTAATTAGAGAATAAGATATAGCCGGCAGGCCCGATTTCTTATATATATAAAGCGTTATATATAATTATATACTTTAAATATTCTTTAACTATTAGTATAACTATAAGCTATATAATTAACTACCTCCTAGGGGACTATTAGAATTTGCTAATCTATATTATAATAGGCCTAAATTTATATAAGCGTGCTAAACCGGAAAATACCTATACCCTCTAGAAATATACTAAATATATTAGCCGTTATCTTCCTCTACTACTAACTATCTTTATATAATGCAATAATATATATAATCCTTATGCTTCCTTCCTATAATAGTAAGATTTCCTCTTTAATAAGCCGCCTAAGCCGCTATCTCTCTATAAGATATAAACTTTACTACCCTACAGCTCTATAGTCATTATATAACAATAGGATATTAATAGCATCTAGTTAGGGGCAAAAAGTCTATCTGCCATCTAAGCCCCTAGCCACTTTTAACTTTCTTTCTTTTTGGCTTATAAAAGTAATATCTTTACCGCTTAAATAATATAACCTTATAGTCTAGACCTAGCATATATGTAATATACCTCTATCGGCATATTTATTACCGCTAGCATCTGCTTCTCTATTTTAATATTCTTCCCTAATAGAGCTTAATTACGCATAAAGGCTTTTACTAATAGCCTTTCCCTTATATAATTTAGGGATTTATATAATAAGATTATCCTTCTAGCTATTTTTAAAACTGTCTTTAATTATATGCAATAAAAGATACCTAGCTCTTATAATATATTATACGCTAAGTCTTATATATACCAGGAGAAATTAGGTGCCGGCCATTAGAGTGCTAAAGATAAAAGCTAAGCATTTTGCCTATCTTATAGTATCCCTGCTAATAACCTTATAGAGTTCTAGATATCGGTAGTAAAGAAAGTAAATATATATTATATTTAAACTAAGAGAGGAGAAGCCATTTTATACTTTAAAAACCCTTAGCTATTATTCTAAGTATATAATTTAAAGAATACTTTTGCATTACAGACCGTTAAGGGAAGCTTAGCTCTATTTTATAATATCATCCTAGCTAGACTTAATATAAATCAGATTAATATGCACTCTTATTAGCTCGATTTAGGCATATGAGATTACGTTTAATAACCACCGTCTCTATCGCCAGCCTATAGAGATAAGCCCTAGATACTTTTATGGAAAAGTGCTTGCTATAACTACCTCTATAACCAACTAGGTGGTATTATCCCTAAAGCTCCTTTAGTTGCTAACCAGTATCGGTTATATCTCCTTTATGACATAGGAATATATTATGCTAAGGCAAAGCTAAGTTAAGCATTAAACCCTAGCCACCTAAAGGCCAGATCACTTAAGATTATCTAGGCTAAAGCATATAACTATAATAAAGATCTATTTAGGGTTATATTTAGCGATTATTAGCTTTTTAGCTTTAGACTATTGCCGCTTTTAGCTTTTAATAAGGCGATATTAAAAGATCTAGCGGCTATAGATTAAAACCGCTAATATGCTTTTATATTACAGCTTAATTGCTCCTATCTTATTAATGCCTAAGAAGCTAATAAGCGGCATATAAGAGCGGTTATAACTTTAAAAAGGTATTTAAATTTTAGGGTCTAAAAAGAGGTTACCTTCCGCCTTAATATTATCCTTGCTATATGGGCCGACGGTATACTAGACCCTGACCAGAACCCTTATACTGGCCCAGTATGCTGGAATGTCCCCCTACTTAAGAATTATTGGCAGAAACGCATTGCGTTTCCTGTTTTTGGCCAATCATCGTCTAGCATTTTCGCCCCATATTTCCCCGCTGGAAACGCACTGCGTTTCTCGTACCGCACTCATGAAATTAGAAAACTAAAAATACGAAACGCGTTGCGTTTCAGTCGGCTGACCCCTGTAGAGTTTAACAACTTAGCTATCCTAGACCTAAGCAACAATATTCACTACCATCGTTTACTGCAACTCACGTGTCTATCATATTCATAAAAAGTGGAAATTCGCGGTCTTTCATTTGTCCGTATCCCTGTAAATCCTCTTTTCCAAAAGTGACAGGGTTAGCGAGCTCCCATTGATTGGTTTGTTGCTGATGCAAACAAGGTCTCGAACGATATCAGTAGAAATAAGTCTACCAGTATTGCCCTACTCTTCTATTCCTAATTGTCGAATACCCCTGTCTATTTCCCAAATCCATGTCTATCTCCTGTCTATTCCCATATCATCCATACCATAGCGGATAATTCGTCCCATTTCAATCGACGACCTGCGCACGTGTCATATACGTGTAAACGCGTACTTCAGCTTTCATACTTTGTAAACCCTCTTTACTGTAATTTCAGTCCGAGGTTTCTTTCCCGCGATATTTACGAGCTCTACATCCTTATTGTTCGTCCCAATTTCACTGAAAGAGGAAACCCCTGTCGGTATCTAAGGTTGTGATTGGCCAGAGAGAGGGACCAGAGTGCGGTGAGGTAGAAAGCCTCTTTCAGTCAAAGCGGAGACCCCTGTGGGCTGGGGAAAGTACCGGCCGCAGCATATTATGCGGGGTAAGCGATATACCGTCGACAGGGGTAAGGAAAGAGTTAAGTGAAAGAGGATTTTATTGAAAGAGGCGAAGGTTATTAGTAAGAAAAAAACAGCTAGCAGCAAAAAAAGAAAGTTCAATAGGAGAGGGGATTTTTCTAAAAGAGACACCTTAGAAATAACAAAAGAAAATAGGAAAATAGCTAGTTAAAAAAAAAAAAGAGGGATAGAAAGACATAAAAAGATAGAGAGGTGCTGTATAGAGCGATAGAGCTAGCCGCATTTGTATTACCGACCGGTTTGGGCAGTTTCTGAAGCTCTCGGGGGAAGGAGAAAAAACCTCGGTCTATTGACGTTTTTAGTTCTGATGAACACCCTGTCGAAGGCTTAAAAACGGCTTGCTTGACCGGCTGCAGCCACAACAGCCCTTTCGATAGAGTAAGCAAGGCAGACTTCGACAAATGCTACGCCGTACACAGGGGCTTAATAGCGGGCAGCTGACCACATAGCTAATGCACAGAGGCATCAGGCGTGCAATAGCACCTATCATAAACTAACAAGTGCAGGTGAGCAATTCGAAAACAGGGGCATAAATGGGCAATTATTAGCTGTTGTGCGTTCCACGGTTATGAGGTGACAGGTTTATCTGCCTATCATGTCAGCATGAAGTTGTCGTTAGGCACATTAGCACGCTCCGCGGAGATCGCTAAGTCCTGACCGGATAATCTATATTACTGATTCGCCCTTAAAGAAGAAAACCTCCTACTGTACTGCAGGTATTGGCTATAACCGAGCTTCCTTTTTTGCCTTATGGTAAATACTGATGAGTTACTTTATATATGGCGATAGATAAGGTAGATAAAACCGGTAAGATATGGTAGTTTTTTAACTTAGATTGCTTAAAGTTATTAAACTATTGCTGCCTAGAATTTAAAGCTGCTGCAATGCTAATGCAGCTATGCACTTTGCCTGCCGTATTGCACATTGCCTCTGTCGAGCTCAGGTGGCTACCTACAAGTTTGCAGGGGCATCTACCAATTGTCATACTCGAAGGAGGCCCGAGCGCTGATCGTTGACCAAATGACCTTCTTTATGTTTCAAGCGACATAATCTGATGTGGCATAGGGTCCGGGGAAGGGAGGTGATTCCGTCGTTACAGCCTTAGGTCAGCTAAGTGGGGCTCTGGTCACAACAGCGTGTCCGCGATTACTAGAGATGTGCCGTAAAGAGGGGTAGACGGTTATATACTTAGACACGGAGTACTGCATATGGCAAAGCTATGGCAATTACGTTACACAATACTCCGCAGATCAGTATTTCACTATGAGCTGACTTGACGAGTCGATAATCAGTAGGTGCGGTGTTGGCTTTGGCTTGAAGCTCAAGATACGAAGTTGATTGGATAGATGCTCAAGTCGTGTTGACCTGCAGAGCCTGATCCAAGGCTTAGGCGCACAGGCCCTGCATCCCTTGCATTCCGCCACCCACAGCGTTTGGCTAAAGAAATGGTACGAGTGGCATAAATTATCTGATTATAAATCAGATGACTTTATATTTTAACACTAAAATATAAGGATAATTTTACTCTATTAATAATTTCTGGATATAGTTATATTAAAACTCTAAATGACTTAATTGTTAAAAAATCAGTTCTTTTCTTTATTTCTTTTTCTCTCCTCTATATATGCTTATGTTTTATCTTCTCGAGATATCACAAAAGTTATCACATAAATCAATGGCTTTATCGGCATGGATCAATTTCTTCCTTGCAGCGGTCGTCTCATTTTTTATTATCCCAGGACAAAGTAACAACCTTGCGTTTGCATTGCCACTCTCCCGGCGGAAGGAAGATGACCACTCCTCGACATGGCAGACTCTCTCAGACGGGACACAGGACCTTGCAGCTCTTTTAGGTCTTTTCGCTACGGATTCGGTGGAAAGATACGCTGTAGATTATTCCAGAGGCTACCTGGGTGCCGCGCTGTCCACTTGCTCCATGTTTGGTATTCTGGGTTATGTCAGAGCCCTGGTCAAGTTATCGATTGGCAGCGAGGCATGTGTTGCCGCAGCCTTCCCTACAGCACCAGTTCGAGCCCTTTTAGGAGTGGCTCCAGAAGATCGGCTACCAGACTCGGAGCTCGTCGACGTTAAATACGTAGAGAGAGCAGAGGGTGATAATGTTATAACCTGGAAACTTGTCAAAACGGTCGCCCATACCAAGGAAAGCATGCCGGCATCTTGGGCTTATGTCGCTATTGGAACCACCAGAAGGCAACCTGGGTTTTTCTTATTTGAAGCTGGCAGATCCGCCTTTCAGCATTTCAGTAAACAGAAACCACCACGCCGTTGGCATGTCATTTTGGCTATCATCCTCTCGGCTGCAGTCAATTCTTTCCTCATTCTCTCTATTGGTACAAACTGGAAATGGTACAAATACATGGCCTCAATAGGCATGTTTGTCGTTCTTGCCTCATCGTCCATCATGTGGGCTATGGTTTACATGAAAGAACAATTACCTCTCTATGGAGACGATAGCAGTGTCTTCCTAGATGACAACGGCGAACAACACCAGAGGCCATGCGGTTCCGTGACGCTGCGACGTGAGAATAAGAATGCAAGATTTGCATTCATGGAGAAAGACGGAATATATGTCATACTTCCTTGTACATCCCCAACACAGCGGTCTTACAAGATATGTAGATTATTCTCTGGAATATCTGCTGCTTTAATCACATTCGGCTACTTATGTCAGTACATCGTTGTCCGAACATCAACAGAGACGGAATCCTTGCGTTGGCTTCTCTCACAGGGTGGCCTTGTTCTTTTACGTGTTCTCGTCTGGATTTTCCCCACTCGATTAATTCCTCCTTTCTTCGATTCAAGAAGTGCTCAGTTTGGACATCTTGCACGACCTGCAGTATCCGATTTCCAAAGCTATTCAGGAACTCTTCTAGGCTCTCGTCTAGATAGCTATCGATGTTTCACAGAACTAGAAATTGCGACGGCGTTTGCATCTTATGGTGTTGGGCTTGATTCCTTTACTATGACTACAGACGTCCTAAAAATCCTTGAAAGGATCAATCTTTTAAGAGCCTTCAAGGAAGCAGCAAACCCATCTGATGAAACGATTGTCACCAGAACAGATACCCTTAGATCTAAGTTCCTTCAGTACGAGTTCAACCCATTGTTATTTCGGAAGATGTTACTACAACGAAGTTTCGATGAACAGCTTGGTGGCATTGAAAACTCTGACCAAATCATCTCAGGCGATTGGACGTGTTGGGTCTTATATGGCGGGCATTTTGAGCCTTTTATGCTGCCCTTGGTCAAGATTTACTTTCAGATTGAGATAATGGATCAAAATGACATTGTGAGGAGTCGCTCGCTAGAGAGCGGCTGGTGCACTTGTTTTTCGAATGACAGCCCGGGGGGTAACCTCGTTGAGGTAAACACAAGTCGCAATAACAACAGCAGTTCCTGGCTAGCGTTCAACAAAACTTATCGTTGCCCGGTTGCCTTCCGCTATGGTACAGGACTAAAGTTTCGACTTGCATACGAGACTGGAGAAGCTGGAGACATATCAATTGACTCGGAACTGACAGTCACTGCTTATAATAAGAAGTGGAGTTCCCTCCGGCAGATTCTAAATCAAGCTGCTTCACTACAAGAAGAAGCTGAAGCTCAGACCTTGAATAGATGGTTCATACAATTTTCTAAGGAAAGTCGATTAAGCAATGAGGATATTCACCCTGAATCTGTTACAATTGTAGTTCCCAAGGGATAAACTAGTTAATACTAAGGTTTTCCTTTCTTAAAGGTCTTCTGATCGCCACTTTATTCTTCTACCTATTATAATACATTTGTAACGGTTGCACTTAACCGTTAAGCCACAGGGCAAAAGATCAGGCCATAACTGCTATTATAGCAAATACGGTAGTACTTACAGCTGCTTATAGAGCCTACGAATTATTAAGAGGCGATTTAGGTCAATATAATACAATATAAGTCTATTACGCCCGGTAGGCCTATGCCTAAAGGGCTCTAAAGCTAAGATTATATATACTTTGCTAGTTATTGCCTTACTCTCGTTAAGCCTAGACGATTCTTACCTTATTCCTTTTAGTCTAGTTATTGCTTTTCTCTTTAGTCCTCTTTAGTATTAATAGTAATAGGTCTACTTAAAGCCTATTTCCTTTAAGTATTTAGTTTCCTATTTTCTCTATAATACTAAGATCTATAAGGCTATAAAGATAGGAAAAGGGCATTTAGTTAAATAAACACTTAGGCCTCTTTTAAATATTTAATAGCTAATAATTGCCTATTTAATTCCCCTTAATGCTATATTATAATTATTAGTCTATTATAAGTGCTATTAAATGCCTAATGGCCTATACTTTTATTACTATAACCTATAGTAAGTTACAGTCGATCTCTTCCTTTAAGTCCCCCTTCTATAGTTATATAGCATTTTCCTCTTTTAATTAAGCCTAACTTATAGCAATAAGCTTATCTATAGCGCTCTAACTTATAGCATTAGCTATATTAGTAATATCGGATAGGTCGCTACTATTGCTATTATCTTAAACGATCTAGTAGTATATATGCCTTCCTCCTATCTATATTTATAGCTATACTTTAGTCTATTATACCTCTTTTGCTGCTACTACTACTGCTACTGCTACTACTATATTATATCCTGCCTCTTACTAATAATAGATAGTATTATTTTATGCAATAGTAAGATATCGGCATATATTATAGCTATACCCCTTTAAGATAGTAAGATATTTAATTGCTTAACTATTATCTTTAGGGGTTATAATAAGCTTTAAGTTAGCTAGTTTAAGTATACTATAGTAGTCTTTAATATCCTTAAGCACCTAGCCTTTTAGCTAATACTATTGCTAAAAATATAACTTAATACTACTACTAAATTAAACGGCTAATTAATAAAGCCAGCAGATTAATATCTAATAGTCTTAATTAAGCTATATAATATCCTCTATTGCTTCTTAATATCTCCTCTTACGTCTTAATAATAGAAAGTAAAAAGAAAAGCAGTCTTATTATTTTTCTCTATTAATTAAAGTCCCCTTTTATCTATATTATATTAACCTTAAGCTAATACTAGCTAACCCTAAGTATAGGGTTAAGGTTATTTTCGGCCAATTAGCCACCTAAGCCAATATAACTTAATTTAAGTTTAAATTTTAAGTGAGATTTTCCATTTTGGTAGGCAATATCCGGCTAATTGCCTCTTAATAGTTCCTAGGGTTATTTTGGGCCAATTAGAGACCCGATCCAAGCTCACTCGATTTAAGTCTAAATTTTAAGCGAGATAACCCAGTTTGTTAGACGATTACGGTTCAATCGCCTCTTAATAGTTCCTAGGCTGTAGCTGTTGATTTGTACCCTAGGGTTGAAAATCAACTATGGACCCCCTCTTCCCTATAACCTTCTGGTTTGTACCCTGGGGTTGAAAACTATGCAGGTAACCCTTCTTGTATAGCTAAAAATGATGATGATGATGACGGATCTACTTACTCTGGGCAAACGTCTACAGACACCTGCTTTGTACCCTAGGGTACAAACGTGGACCTGCTAGGAAGAAATCCCATATAGAACTCTAGTATAGAACTAGGTTATATACGATATATAGATAGTTCCACATATAACCTATATCTACGTTACCTTACCTTTCCGCCGATTTCCTAACCCTCACCTACACCTAACCCTAACCCCAGGACGCCCAGGTCTTCAAGTCATGAGACCAATGAAGTGCGGGGTTAAGTCCAAGTCAGTCAGATTGACGCCGGACCGCCTGATGGCCAATCGGAGGTATATATGTTCTGTGAGGTTTTTTTATTACCCGCCCGACCAGATCAAGAAACTCCTTGGAAATTCCTTTAAACACATATGATAAGAGCACTATTATTCGCCATATTTTCAACAGAAGAGGAAATTCACCAGATCTTATTGGCTCACACCTCATTATTCTGCTATATTTCTATTAATCCCCCCCACTTTCACTGAAAGTGGACGTTTCGTATCGTCACTGGCTGATAGCTCCCGTATTCCCTCGCATCTACCCTATTTCTATGTCCTGTTTGCAGTCTACCTAACTAATATTATAATAGTTTATTACTTATAGGGATTATTTTTAACCCTAATAAAGAATATTAGAATTAAGATAGCTATATAAAGATAAATTATAAAAATAAGAATAATAGGTATTTTATATTATAGCTTACTTATATTAGGAAATTATTATTACACTTTATCTTTATAACTAAGAGGCAAACTAGGTCTAAGGTAAGTTTAGCTTTCTTTATTATTAAGAGATTACCTATTACAATTTTATATATATTGCAGTTAGTATGCATATGCCCTACAATTTTAAACTAATTATAAATTATAATATTTACCTACAATTAGTGCTAAGACTCAACAGTTAACACTAATCCTAATATAACCTTACTAATCCTATATAAATATATTATATATATATATATTTCTTTAGCATTAGATAAAACACTTAACTTACCAGCTAGTAATAAGACTTCTTTACCTAAATATACCTAATTCGCTCTATTTACTATTAAGAGATATAACCCTTCGCAACACTTAGTTTATATGCCCTATAACTCTACCAGCATAAACGTAATACGGAATAGTTTATCCCCTTAAGAACTATAACTATTATATTACCCCCTTATTTTAAGAGAGCCTATAAACTAAAGCTCGGATAGCAGAACCTATTAATACTATAATAAAAGCAATCTATTAAAAGGCTATATAATTAATATAGCTAATAATTTAAAATAAGTAATATTTATAATAAGGCCTTTAACCTATAAATTATTATTAGCTTAAATATAAATAAAGTATTTAATATTTAAAGCTATATATTAGCTTTATTTAATAAGTAAAATTATATTATTTTAAAATAGGATAATATATAAGAAAAGGTAATAAGTAAGGTATAATAATATATAACTTATATTTTAATAAAGAAAAATAAATTCTATTATACTTATAAAAAATAATTAATTTAAAACTCTTTAATTGCAATTTTTTATATTAATTATATATACTTTTTATATTATTTTTATTTCTTTCTCTTAAAAGTAGAATAAACTTACTGTAATATTATATTAGAATATAAATATTAGCTATATAACCCTATTAATATAAGTAAAAAGGGAAGTAACTATATATTTTTACCTTTTGCAGATAGTAAATAATAGGTTGAGGTTATCTGGACTGCTGCAGTTATTACTGGTTTATGCTATACTATATAAGGCTCAGAAGATGTCCTTTCCGTTGGTGATTGAGCGCTGAGTAGAGTGGGGTAGCAAAGCATACAGGACTAAGAGAGACAATAAGCTCAGGTATAAAGCATCGATTATAACCTGACCAGATGCCTAAGAGTTAAAAATGGAGGAGCGGAAAAATCAAGGTAGGCGGCCACCCCTTAATATTAGATTTTTTTTTTAATTTAGTTAGCCTGCCCCTATAAGACCCTTAGTAGGATAAAAAGTAAGGAATATTGCAGATTTAGTAAATTTATAATATACCTAATGATAAATAAGCTTCAGTTTTGTAAAATGCTTTACTATATCTCTATAAAGCCTAATTTATTTATTATTTTAATTTATCCCTATAGTATAGTAATTATAAATACCTAGTCTATATATAAAATATAAGCCACTAGGGTTTTTACTATTTTAACTAGTTACTTAAGCTTTACTAAATTAGCTATAGTAATATAGTATATTTATTTACCTTTTCTTAAAAAAATAAGCTCCCTATTAAGAGTTAATATCCTTTATTAGCTATAAAATATACCTCTTTCTTTTATTTATTTATATAACGTATTTAATAAGCGAGCGCCGCAGACAAGCGAGCGCCGCACTATACTGTATAGCTAAAAATAGCCTACCCTATAAGACCTAATTACCTTATATAAAATAGTTAAAAATCTATAAAAAATACTATTTAGAATAGTATAGCTAATTATAAAAGTATATATTGTTCTTAAGTTTTTATAAAAATCCCTTTATAGAGAAAAAGCTATTTATACAGTATATTTTACAGTATAAATAGACTTTAATATATATAGCTATATAGGATTTTTTTAAAAGTCTAAAAAAGTTCATATAGCTTAATTCAAGACTTATATATAGGCTATTAAGATTATAGCTATTTTAGGCTTAAGTTAAGTATTTTATAAGCTTTTAAAAACTGGATTTTAAGGTGTATAGGGTAGTGCGGCGCTCACTTGTCTGCGGCGCTCGCTTATNATATAGCTTAATTCAAGACTTATATATAGGCTATTAAGATTATAGCTATTTTAGGCTTAAGTTAAGTATTTTATAAGCTTTTAAAAACTGGATTTTAAGGTGTATAGGGTAGTGCGGCGCTCACTTGTCTGCGGCGCTCGCTTATTAAATACATTATTCTTTAATTGTTTTATTTTTAAATTATTAAATTAAAAGATAGGTCCTTAAGTTATTATATTTTTATCTTTACTCTTTTTAATATCTTCTAGGTATATAAAAAAAGGACTTATTACTTTAAGATATTTAAGAGTTAACTTAAGTTAATAGAAGTATATTTAAAATTAAAGTATAGTAATATATATTTTATAATATCTTTTTATAACCTTATATATTAATAGAATTATAAAGACTAATAGTAATATTAAAAAGGCCTTAATAGGTAATTTAGAATTAAGTATTAATAGAAAGGTATATATTATAATTTAAATAATAAACTTTACCTTTATATATATAATATTATTATGTTTACTATATTAAAAGTACTATTAAAAAGCCTTTTTTATTACCTTTATTAGTATTAACTTTATTTAATTAATTAATTAAAATATACTATTAATATAAGGCCTACCTTTTTTTAAAATATTTAAGCCTAATTAAAAAAATATAAATAAGTATTTTAAATAAAGCTTAAGGCTTAAGGATAAGGAAAATAGCTTTTATAATAAAATAAAAATAGAATTAAAAATAAAAATAATTACTATTAAATATATATTAATAAGGGTATATTTATTATATTAAGTAATGGAATATATAAGTAAATAGGTAATAAACTATTTAATTTAATATTTAAGAAGAGGCCTTATAGGTTATATTAATAAAAAAGTAAAAAATAAAAAAGTAAAAAATTTAAATAAAAAAGGTATTTATAGCTAAAAGATATAAAATTTAAAAAAAGGCAATAAATTATTAATAGTAGGTTATAATATTAATATTAAAGTAGATTTAAGAAGGCCTTATAATTTAAAGTTAAAATTTTCTACCTTTTAATAGTATTTTTATAATACTCCCTTTTATATTATAATAATGTATAATTTCCTTTATAATTAATAAAAGGATTATTTAATTAATTAATTTATATAAAATATAATAAGTTTCTCTATACTATTTTAATATAATAAGTAAGTAAATATACCTTAATAGGATAATATATAAGGCTAAAAAGTAGCTTAAATATAATAAATATAATATATTATTCTTAAGTATTACCTTTATAGCTATATTCTATTCTATTTAATTAAATATTTTTATTTTTATTTTAATCTTTGTTTTTAATATTATAATTATTTTTAATTAAAATATAAATTAATTATAATATTAAAAATAAAAGATTAAAATAAAGGACTTTAGTAAATAGTAGTCTTATTATAATAAATATAATATTATTTAGCCTAGCTTTTTATTTACTTTAGTAAAATAAGACTATAGGTAAGATAAAAAGTCTAGCTATATAATAAAGTTAAGATATTAAATATACTACTTTATAGCTAAAATAAAGATTATAAAAAAGATAATAAAATATAATAATTATAATTTTAATTAAATATAAATAAATATTTAATTTCTTTAATTTATATTATAATTTAATATTAACTTAATTTTACTTAAGTTAACTTAACTTAATTTAACTTTTAATATAATATACTATATATATTATAACTTAAATACAAAATATGATATATAATATATAATATATAATATATAATATATACTATATAATATATAATATATAATATATACTATATAATATATACTATATAATATATAATATATAATATATACTATATAATATATAATATATAATATATAACTTAATATATAGCCTAGCTTTATTAAAAATACTAATTTCCTATTTATAACTTAATTTTAATTACTTTCTATAAGTCCCTTATAAGGATAGCAGTTAGTAAAATTAAAAGGCATAAAGGTATAAAATATATTTTTATCAAGTACCTTTATACTAATAGCTTTTAATATATCTTATAAATTATAAACCTAAAAAATCCTTTAGTCCCTATTATTAAATTTAAGGGCTAAATATAAACTTTTACTTAACTTAATATTATAGTTAATTTAATTAATTTACTATAATAAATAAAAATAACCCTATATTAACTAATTTTAATTTAGGCCCCTTAATATAAATATATTAAATACTATTCTTATAAGCACTTTATTATATAAGGTTAAATTAACTTAATATAAAAGGGTATAACGTACTTTATAAGCGACCTAACTATATAAGCGACCTAACTAAAAATCTTAACCTTCTTATTTTAATTAATAATAAAAATACTATAACCTATTAAATTAATTAAAACTAATTATTATCCTCTTTATTAATAGTCTTAATTGCCCCTTGATAGGTCCTTACATTATGCCCGGCCTTGCCGTATATACTATAATGCATAACCTTCGGTCCTTATGACCTTCTTTAACCACTATTTCTTAAGGATTTGGCCGCTACCTACATATTAATATCTATCTAATCAATTTAACTTTAACTATTTCCTATAGTTATCTTGCCGCTATCTTATAGCCGGCTTCTTTTTCCCCTTTTCCCCTGGCTAAGCCTTATATTCTCCTCTTTAAGCTCTTTAACCTTAGCCTCTAATAGGGCAGTCTTATGTATATTATGCCTTACTGCCTTAGTAAGAGACTAAAGAGCTTTAAGGATTAACTCTAGAGAGCTACTATAATATCTTCTGATTTATCTCTTAAGGTATTCTAAGTGAGAATTAGTCTTAATTATAGTCCTTAGTGTCTTTAGGGTCTAAGGTCGGGCCCGGCCTATATCCTCTTTAGGCGGCATTAGAGTTCATACTTATATATTAAGCTTTAAGATTACATTTTCTAGGTTAAAAGGAGTAAGCCTAGCTCCCCTAAAACCTCCCTTAATATTGCTTTCTATAATAATAGCTTAATAAGCGGCATAAAAGGCAGAAAAGAACTCGGTCTTAATAATATAATTTATAGAGTATTTAATTAGATGATTAATTTCTTAACTATAGGCCGTTTTAAGCGGCCTAAAGCACCTAACATTAAGAGGCTAAAGTAGATAAGAGGCATAAGTAGGTATATAGAGCGTAATGATCTTTTTTTTCTTATAGTATGCTTTAAAGTCGGCCGAGTAATGACTTTTATGGCTATTAAGGATTAGCAGGCAATATTGACCGACTGATCGGTTGATTGTATACTTATTAAAGTGCTTAAGCCACTTAAGACCTATCTTGTTATTTATCTATCCATTTTAGGTCGTGGCGATAGCCTAATCGGCCGGAAGGCTGCTTCCTTTATACCAGTTATAAAGGTAATACTTACCTATAACTATAATAAAGGGCGGGATAGCCCAGCCTGCCGCATTAATCCCTTTAATTACTATAACCTATTCCCAATTTCTAAGCTATATTAATTTTAGCTTTTTATGCCTTTTTGCCCTTATGACTACTTTCCTAATTAAAATTATGCCTATTATAAAGCCGGTCTTATTAAAGTTCTAGATATTGTCTATATAGATACTATATTTTGCAATTATATTCTATATAAGCCTAAACTAATTGTAAATAATAGTCGGATCGTTATATAAGGCTTTCTTATAGTTATGCTTCTATAGGAAATGCATTTTAAGCTTTAGTTATCAATTAATAAAATTATTAGCCTAAAGCTTACCGATTGGTTAGGCGCTATAATTAATAAGTAGTCAATTAGCTATTTCTTTAATAATATAGATCTAGGGAGGAAAGCCTTATATATTTAAGTTAAAGATAGCTTAAAGAAGGACCTACTCTTCTAGATTGGATAGGTTCTATGATTTAACGGTAATTTCGCATTTTGCTTTAATGCTATTCTTCCGGTTGCAGAGGGTACTATATTTAACTATATATATCTAATATATATGTCGCATACTTAATTTCGGGTTATTCTTAAGAGCCTAAAGAGTAAGAATAATTCTAGCTTTATCTAATGATGATGACATTTGCGGTTATTAAGAATTAATTGATTTAATAGTGTTGATGTAAGGTAAGGGATTTTTAGTTAGGTCGCTTATATGGTCAGGTCGCTTATAAAGTACGTTATAGGTAATTCCTTAATACTTTAATACTAATTATATTTATTTTTTATTTAATATTATTAACCTTTATTATAATACCTTCTATTTAAATAAAAAGACTATTCTTATTATATTTAATTATAAAAGTAATATATATACTATAGGTTATAAAGTAGCCTATTATTTTAAGGTAGCCTTATAGCTATTCTATTTAATTTATAGCTTCCTTATTATTTATTATTTAGCCCTATTATTAAATAATATACTAAAACTAAATAAAAATCTTATCCTTAATATATTAAGTTTAAATATAATATATATAAATTTCTTTCTTATATTAAGTAATCTCTATTAAGTTTATTATTTTACTATAATAAAAAAGGTAAATTAAAATAAAAAATTAATTTTAAAGGTAATAAATAGAAAAATAATTTAATTAGTTAATCTATTAATAAAAAAGGTAATTAAACCCTATTATTATCTATTTATATTATATTTAATAACTATATATTATCTTTAAGTATTATATACTTTAATTAACTTAAGGTTATATAATATATCTTAAGTATTAATTAATTAGTTAGTTATTATAAATAGCTTATTTTATTTCTATAGATTAGCTATTTAATATAATTAATAAATATTATATAACTTCTATTTTTTATATTTATAATATTTATTTAATTAAATATTAGGCTTTAAAAGATATAAATACTATACTTAAAGAGATTAAAATATAAGGTCCTTTTTTTATTTTTATAGTATCTATTTAATTAGATACTATTAGTTAATATAATATAAATATTAAGCTTAAAAAGACTAAATGAATATAAAGGTTAACTATATTAAAAATCTAAAGTTATAAATAAAAGAATTTATATTTTACTTTATTATAAAGCTATTAGTAATTTAAAAGAATATATTAATTAATTAATTAATAATATAATATATATTTAAATTTAAATTAAATCTAACTATAGAAATTATACTTTTAAGAAAAGGTTATTAAGTTAAGGAAAAAAAAGGTTATTAGCTTATATATATATTAATACGGTATTAAACTTATATATAAATAAATAGTTATTAGTCCTAATAACTATTATAATAAGTAATAAGGTGGGTTACTCTATTCCTATAGCTGAGGCGGCACTAAAAGGTATTTAAAGAAATACTTCAGCTACAATAAGCTAATAACAAGAAACATTACAAGTATTCTAAGACATCATCCCTTTTTTCTAAAAAGGGTAAGTACATATCAATGTGCCAATGATGAACTCTGTCGCAGGCTATTGTGGATTTATTGTTATACTTGAAATGCTCTCCGTAACCAGCCATTACTCATTTGTTAACCGTCCGTTCAAGAGATACTCTCCAATTACGGCAATCCCGCCATTCTCTCCTCTGTCCTTCACCACTACCTCCATCGCCCTCGTCAAGTTCTTCAGGAACCCATCATCCATCCCATCATCACGGCAAGCTTCCAGAATATTCCTTAAACCCTGTGCTTGCATTCCAATTGGATTCCCCAGGTTATCATCCCACGCCTTGTCATCCCAAGACCGAGCAATAAGTCCATTATACGGTATCAATGCGCCTAGGAATGGGTTCAGGCTGCCTGACACAACAGGTTCAAGCTTCTCGTCGACTGTCGCATGTCCCTTTTTGAGAAGTGCCATAGCGACGAACATTCCGCTAAACATGCCATACATGGACGACAGAGCAGCAAGGTCGTATCGAGCAGCAGCATCTATGGCTGTGCCGAGATACTCCGGCCTTCCGAGGGGTTCGAGGATCGAGGCAATGGGCTTGAATGCTTCGGGGGTTTCTCCACTGACGACAAAGAATGACTGGGGTCCTCCGATCATTTGAGGCGTTACCATGACCGCTCCGTCGAAGTATTGTTTGGCAGAGTGGGAGGCGGCCCAGTTTGCCATCTCCCGTGCTTGTTTCGGAGTACCGTTGGTCAGATTGACAATGGTCTTTCCCTCGAAGGCAGAGGTCGGAATGTCAGCCAATACATTTTTGATATTGGAATAGTCGAGGAGACAGATGGCAATGATGTTGTTCCTGGAGATAGCTTTCTGGACATCCGCTTCGAGGATAGCTCCCGCCTCAACGGCGTCTCTGACCTGAGGTCGGGCTGTCGTGCGATTCCAGATCGTCACTTTGTGAGAAGCCTTCAGAAGAGCTTTTACAAGGGCGGAACCCATGTTCCCGAGGCCGAGGAATGTGAGAGATTGAGAAGTGGCCATTTTGAGCGTTGCAAGTGTGATAAGCAATGAGTGCTGAGTGTGTTTGTTGGTATTCTAGATGTTTGTTGATTCATGACTGCTACGGAATCTTGTCATCTCTTTATACTACAGTCCAGGCGATAGCTACCTTCGCAGTACGGCCTTATCCCTGTTTGAGCTATGCAATCTGCTGCCTCGCGAGCGGTTCATGATGCTTGAAGCCATCGAGTCGGACTGTGATTCATCCGCGAGTGGCATTTTCTTAAGGTCTTCTTCTGACTTTTTAGAATTTGTGAGTCACGCCGAAGTAAGCAGGTATAGATCAGTCGAGTATTTCGACTAAGCTCGGGTGAATTTGAGGCCATTCGGAGGATGTTGAGGCTTAGAAATCAAGCCCCGGAAGCAGAGGAGGTTCAATTAATCAGCAATAATCTTACTGACTTCTATTGACACCCCGGTCAATTTCAACCACATTAAAACCAATCCAACATATTTCAAATCAATCGTACGGCCTTAATTTGGCTTTAAATAAGCTAATATGCAGGGAAAATATTTACCTTATTGTAATGAATTAATGCATACTGGTTTGGGCTATTTTACCTATTAGAATATCTATAACTCTGCCCCCCTTACTTTCTTTACGACCTAGCCTCTTAAGCTTTAATAGCGCGGTTTCAATTTATATGGCGTTTTCTATAACCTAGCGGGGCTAGGTCATTGCTGACTTGTGGTTGGACGTCGGGTTAAGGCGAGGGTAAGTCTTATATATATAAGTGAGCCTTAGAGGGCTTATGCTAATGTGGGTGAGCTTGTGGTTGATTGGAGGAAAATGTGGGGTACACGTGATATAACCGCGAGGGTCGTAATTCAGCGATCCCGGTTGAATATTTTCTCCAAGCTGACATTTAGTTAGGAGACTCAGATATACACGAGTTGATAAACCGCTGACAATTCGTGAGCTCGATGTCGTTAATAAAAACCCTTCTCCCTTCGTCGTCCTTAAGAGTTAATAGTTTCTTTTTAGTCTCATTATTTCTAACGTACGCATTGCCATTGCATCCCCCCATTGGTTCCATTAAATGCCTCAAATATTTCTACAGAGTCGCACCGTCACCGTTTCTTTGGCCGTACTCCCTGCCTTGGTCTCGATCGTCGTGTTGCTGCGCTTCTCGAGAAATGTCTCGAACCACACAAGCAAAATTCAAGGCCGGATCCCACCCGACGACTTAGCAGTAGATGCGAGGGATAAGAGGAGCATTGACCCACCTCAAAAACCTTACAGTCTTCCTCCGGAATTGAACTCAGAGGACTCGGAGTGGGTGGTGGCATATGAACGAGTGGTATCGCAACAGATACCGACGTCAGCACTCAAACTTCCTGTAACTATCGGCACCAACGTCGACATCATTGAACATCCGTCGTCTTTGATGACAGCCTACTCCAGAGCAACGCAGCTCGCCTTCGCCTCGACGCCTCAAGCATTTTTTATGCGTCTATTTACGAGAGATATCCAGGCAAGACGTACCTTCAGCAGCGACTGGATCCAACGCCTTACATTTTCGAGGGGTGATGTTGTGAATGGCGCTTACAAGGTCACCTATCACGGACCGGGTAAGGTGCCAGGCTCAGAGAGGATCGAACTAATGATAGAGGCTCCGCCATCCTACGAAGGATATGTGCCTCGTGGTCTAATTCTCTCCGAAGTGGTGTTTTCTGATGAGCACATCGTCACCTTTGTGAATGAGACTTGGATGTGGAGGCGACGTGACGAGAAACTCACCTTGGTTGAAACACCTTTCGGGTCCTGGTTCCACTCATTGGTCGCTAGCTGGCTAGTTATTAATGGTGTCCGGAGTGTAATATTTGGTAGCCTGCGAAGGAGTTGATTTAGCAAAGTATTACTTAGGAATGACTGAAAACGGGGAATAAAATAAGAATAATGTGGGTTTTCTTATGGATTGAAGGGTACTGCATGGTATTGCTCAAGATAAGCCTGGATAGGCTGACGATCCATTCCATTTTCACTCATGCAGCGGCTTCTAGAATGAATATGTCAAATTTCAGCTGGACTTCTATATCCATTGTTCTGTGTGCCTCACTTCTCCTTTAGGGTTCAAGGCAGCTTCTATATATCTTTCGTTGTTGCGGATAATATGGTAATAAAGTAATAAATTGCCATACCTACATGCCATATAATATGCCTTTTCTGATATTATAATAATATGATACGATGACTACAATATTGTGGCGGTATAATATGTGGATGCCTGTATTGGCAATATATTATCTATATTTTGGTTGTTAATTCTTGGGTGAAGTAGCCCTATAGTGGCTGCAGAACTTGGCTATACCCTATGCCAAACACTACCACCCCTTCTGCCAACCCCTCATTAAACCATGATATTAAGCATAGGAAGCAGCCAATTTTAGATAACCTAATGGCTTTAACTAGCGCCTCCAACAAGGGGTATAGAATAGCTAAAGTGCCACCCTGCACTGCTAAACGATTAAGCTTAACCGCTATTTGAAAAAGTAAATTACATTATGACGTGTCAGCATGCAGGATAAGCATCTTCCAGCGATGCTAGTGACGACAGTTTTACTAATTCTTCACGCTAAGAATATATGCTGGAATCCGTCTCATCCCACTATTGATGAGCTTGCTGCTCTTCAATTTACAGCTAAGGCGCAAGAAAGCCTAATCCTAATCTCTCTAACGGATATCCTCCTACATAGGATTCGCTATGGCCTCCTTATTAAGAATGGCGTGCCACTCGGGTTCCTTTCGTCCCCCTTTAATATCAGCTTTTTGCTATAATACCTCTTCAGCCGGGAATTCTAGTCAGCAGCGCTAAGCCCTTCCACCAAACGCCTTTTTAATGCTACTACCGCTGGGATGATACTCATTCTTGCATTCTTGGGCATAGCAGTAGGCCCCTCCTCTGCTATTGCGATAATCCCTCGCTACGACTGGTGGCAGCTCTCAGAGTCTGCATCCGCCACTCTATTCGGTGGATCTATTCTGAGGGGCTACGCATTTGTTCAGGGAACTCCTTACCCCATGGAACTTAAGTCTGCGCATATTCGGTCGCGTGAGGACTGCCACCTCTACGACAACCAAACTTATGTGAACCTAAACCTTGACCCGATACTGCAATCATTTACAAAGCCATTAATGGACTTGTATATGGGCGTGTCATCGTCAACAAACGTAACTTTTCCATCCCTTCCAGATGGACGCCACGGTGGCAGCTACGGTTATCGGCCAATGACGTTTAGAAATGACTACTTTATTCCGACTAATGATTCCAAATATCGTGGAGACTCAGCTTATGCCACAACACCAATGGATGTTGTCGCCCGACAACTCCACAATAACGTTGTGTTGATATAAGCGCCTCGAATTCTCTTTAGATCCCAGTCATTAATGCTGGCTGGAAAAGAAAAGTAGAAACAACCCTTAGTGGCGGCCCACTGTGCTCCTTCCCACCGGTTCCGTACGATAAATCAAACATCGGCAACGTTCTCTTTTAGAGACAGACTTTACAAGAACTTTACTATAAGCCTTGACTTTAATGATATGGACTTTCTCAAGGATATCCCTGTTAATTACGGCAACAAACTTTACAACCGTACGGTAATCTCTTTCCCAGATATTCAACATCTACTTCATGTGCCTATCACGGCAAGTGTTTTATTTGCGTCCTCTTTACAGCTTTTCCCTTGGATGGATATGGTGCTTTGCTTTGTTCAAGCGCGTTGGGTCGAGACCGACATTTGGCTACACCCGCGGGAATCAGCAGAAATCCAGAGCCACCTAGGGTTCCCAATCAACGACACCATGCAATATATACGGCAGAGATCTGACCCTAAAGATGTCATTAAGATGTCTATTAAATGGCTTAGGGATATTGGAGTTCCTCAAATTTCTGACAGCACGCCGGGAGAGAATCCGGCCTATCAGGAAGGGTATGACTTCTGTGTAAATTACTATGAGGCATACCTATACCTCTTGGATCTCTCCTATCTCGGATCCCATACCGGGCCTTATCTCCCGGCATTTCTTGCAGTCTATCTGGCAGAAGCGCTATCTCAATCCACTGCAATCCTGTTTGGTGACGCTACAGACTTGGGCATCCCTGAAGCAACTGCAACCCCAGACAGTACCGAAGTCACTGCAGTCCTTGGCAGTCCTGTTTATTCTGAAATCCCAATGCCGCCAACATCTCCTGGTCCCAATTCTACGATCATTTTCAACACCTATTTCGAGCATGTGTACGCTTATGGGTTTGGGCAGAATGCAACGCTTAAATTAGCCTTCACGACACTTCTCCTTTAGATCTTTATTGCCCTCATTCATCTGGCTCTCATTATGTTCGTCCGGCAGCCATGGAATTGCTGGGCATAGGGAAGCTTTGGTCAGTTGCTGACGCTCGCGTTGCAGTCGAATAAATCGGATGAGTTGGGCAACACTGGAACAAGGGTATCACGATCTCGAACCTGGAAACTTCTCACAGGAGTGAGGGAAGTGGGAGAGGGAAGACAGTCTAAATGGTCGTTGGTGCACCTACGGCAATGCCAGGTCGAGGTCAGACTAACAGGGAAGTGGAGGAATGAGGAGCTACTTAGATACAAATTCCCTAAGTTGGAATCAAATACGGATAATAATTTTAAGCATAATGCAAACAATCTGTTATATGTAAAGAGAAAATTGCTAACTACTTAGATAATATAACCCCTCTGCCATATTAGTAAATAAGACATTAGGCAGATAATAGTATTCTCTTTATTATGGTATATTAGAGCTAGTTAGGGAGTATATTTAAGTGCTGGAGTATAAAACCTAATTAAGGTTAATTAAAATTAACGGAAGTAGGTAGATATTAACCGTATTAGCCTATAATATTTCCTTTATATTAATGCTCTTATGTAGAATCCCTAGCTGCTTAAGGGTTTTATATTTAAGGCTAGGTAGCTTACTTATAGTTATTAAGTCCCGACTAAAGGCTTTAAGGTACTATTAGGTATATACTAAAAGGAAAGGAAATATTACTTATTTAAGTAACTTGCATTATAATTAAATAAAATCTGGCAGGGTCGGACTTAGGAATCTTACTAAGAATAGCGATTCTAATGCCTACTTAATATATTTATTTTTAAGAACTCCCTCCCTAGAAATTATATTTATAACTTTATAAGTAATACAGAATAAGCTAGATAATACCTTTAACCCTATACTTACCACTTTAACCCTAAAATAGCCCTAGCTAATAATATCAGTTATAATTTTAATAACCTCTTGAATTCCTAGCAGAGGATTTTATTTAGGAGGTTAATACTATTTATATCTAAGAATAGTATCAGTCCTTATTTGCCGTGCTCTATTATGGCATGTATTAGTTATTACCTTATAAACTATTATTAATATTAGGTATAACCTCTATAGCTATAGTTATAAAACCGTAACCTATCTAGTTAAGCTAAAAAAGAAAAGAAAAAATTAAGTTTAAGGTAATATAATAAGAGTGGAATAAGTATAAGTAGATACCTAGCAATAGAAGGTAATAATACTTTATAAGCAGAAAGCATATAGATGCCACTTATAAGCATAAAGGTCTTAAGAAATACAAGGCTCAATATAAAGGCTCTTTTTATATCTGCACTTATCCTAACCGGAGATAGTAAAGTCTACCTACTATTAATCAGTAAATCATCACTTCAGGCGGCGACATAACTTATGCAAACTAGTAATAGCACGTTAAGGCGTAAAGTAAGCTAATATAGCTTCTCTCGATTTCACTTTACCTATCCACAACAGGCTTTCTTCATTTATAGTTAACCTAAGGATAGCCTTAGATGTTGTAAGTCCAATCGGATTGCCTTTAAATCGCGAGCTCGCACTATTATTCAGATGCATATATTTTAAGCCATAGGTTCTGGCTATTATATAAGTAGGCATATTGTAAGTAGGAAATTCCATTTATATAACTATACGAAGAGGATATTGGCAATATTAATAGCCTAGTTTATCTATACGTTAAGATTTAGCTGAATTTAAAATAGGGAACTATTTCATTAGTAAGTATATATAGTCTATAGGGCATTAAAGATATAAGTGTAAAAGAGATAGCTGTAGTTTAATGTTATATTAGTAAGTACTATTGTAAGGAATTCCAACTAGAACCGGCTATATGGTAATAGTAACAAACAGTTAATATAAGTTATGCTAAATAAGCCAGTTTAGGTTTATATCGGTGAGGTACTAAGGGTAGGTTAAAGCTAAATTGGCCCTGCCCCTACATTAGTAACTTAGCTATCTCTTAATCAAGAGATAAATTTCCTAAGTTTCTAGATCGCAAATAATATAATTCCTTTATCTGCCGTATAGATACCCTGGCGTTTAGTCTATTTCGGCTTACTAGCATCTAAAGCTTACTTATAAATACTCTCGATACTTACGTCAATTAGCACGGGCCAAATAAAACCGTACCTTTACACCTTAGTCTTATTATTAACGTTTGCTATTCTATCTCCTGCTTAAGATGCCAGAAATATAAGGCTAAGTATATCAATCTTAACGTCCCCATCAAGTAAGGTCACCGAAGCATCAGTATGCATATAGCAATATTATATGAAGTATGGAGGAGACTTCGCCAGCTGCCCGTTTAGTACAGATAAGGTCCCTAGGTGCTACTGTTACTAGTTAAGTGAGGACACTCCAAGAGAAACTAAGTGTATTATAGAGAAATGTAGTCTAGATGCCTACTTAGGTAAGTGTAAAAAACGAACTGTAAATGCTTAGAATCTAAGGTAGGAAGAGAAATAAGAAGCTGATGCAGTTTTGATTTATAGACTGGTTTAAAATCCAAGAGAGTATATATATAATAGAACCTAAATAGATAGGAGATTAAGCTGATGCTCCAAGTGACATATCTAGTGCAGCTAATAATCTGAATGGCGTAGGGGCAATTGGCTAGTCTTCTAAAGCTATAGCTGGAATTTTTAGAAGTGTTATTTATCTTATTAAAATAATTTTATAATGGGGATTATTAAAATAATAAATTCTATTAATGTAGTTAATAAGCAAGTTGGCTAATATACTATATAGCTAAAAATAGCCTACCCTATAGTATTTTCAAACTTAAATATAATAGCTAAAAATATATAAAGAGTATTTTCTATAATAGTATACTTAGCCTTATTAAAATCTAGTTTTTAAAATATTTAAGTATTTTTAATTTATAGAGAAAACCTTAAAATACGGTATATTTCACAATATAGATAAGTATTAAAGTTTATAGCTATATAGAATTATTAAAAGTTTTTTAGAGATCTTATATAGCTTATTTAAATACTTATCTATAGACCTTTTTAAATTTTAGTTATTTTAATTATAAGCTGGATTTTAAAGAAGTATAGAAAAAACTGCATTTAATATAATAGTCTTATAGTATAATTAGGTAGATCGATAATAGCCCCTCTCTTAGTAATAAGACTAAAGCTTAACCTTCAGTCTCGTATATGCGAATTCCGCGCGAAGACCCCTCAAAAAGGAGATTATATATAACTAAAGTTCTCCTAAAGGTCTTCAGTTTGAACCCTATTATATTTAAAGTAAAAAGTGGCCTAACTAACTTGCATATCTGGCCAACTTGCTTAATAACTATAATATTTACTATTATAATTACTAATAGGAATAATATATAGGATAAGTAAACCGGATAGATAAGTAATTTATATAATATATATAATAAGTAAGTAGGCCATCTAAATAAGTAAGCTACTTCTTATATACTCTTAAAGTAAATATTAAAATAAAAACACTATAAACTATCTAATTAATTTAAACTACTTATTATACTTTTCTCTAGGTGTCTTAATTACTATTTAATAGGTCCTTATATTATGCCTAGTCTTTCTATATATACTATAGCGTCGACCTTTTTTAACTACTACTTCTTAACAATTTAGCTACTACCTATATATCTATATCTATTTAATTAACTATTTGCCTTAATTCTCCTGTAGTTATTACCCCTCCTTTTTATAATTAGTATTACGGCTAGGGTCCCTAACTTTATACTGCATTCTTATATATATAGTATAACAGTTAAGTTCCTAAAGTAATAAATTAAACCGTTCTAAGTTTATATTAGTAGAGTTATAAGGCATAATACTAAGCGTTATAAAGTATTATATTACTTAATAGTAAATAGAGTAAGTTAAGTATATTTAGGTAAAAAAGTCTTATTAATAGCTATTAAGCCGGAGTCTATAAAAGTGCTAATAAATACAGTCTATATATTTAAAGTAGTTATATAAGGAATAATAAGTCTAAGGATAAGTTATTCCTAAAATGCTATATTTTAATATCTATCTTTTTAATATAATAATTTATATCTTATTGGTTGGCATAAGGTAGTTAGGTCTCTTATAGCTAATGCCTTTTATAAGTTTTTATAGGGCATATATAACGTAAGGACTAAGATTATAATATATAGCTATAATGCCCTTAGGTTTAGGTTTAGGTTTAGGCTGTAATAAATCGTCTGTAAATAATACCTAAAGTTAAGGTTACCTCTTTAATTATAATAGAAAGTAAAAAGAGAAATAGTCTTATTATTTTCCTCTATTAATTAAAGTCCCCTTTCCTCTGTATTATATTAACCTTAAGCTGATGCCAGCTAACCCTAAGCTAATGCCAGCTAACCCTAAGCTGATGCCAGCTAACCCTAAATGTGAAGTTAGGGCTATTTTAGGCCAATTAGTAACTTATGCTAAGTCTACTCCATTTAAGTCTAAATTTTAAGTGAGATTTTCCATTTTGATGGGCGATATCCGGCTAATCGCCTGTGAATAATACCTAGGGTCTTGCATAGACCTAACAGAGGTTAAGTTCAGCTGTTTGTACTTCTGTCTCTCTATAGCCTTAGATAGATTATAGGCTCATGTCAATGTCCTATAATATGTTAGAATACCGGCGGTGATTAGATGGTAGTAGAGAAGAAAAATGGTTCATAAAAATATCAGAAATGGCGAAACCGGTGCCTTGGACAGTATCCGCAAAAGGATTCAGAACGGCGAGTGAATGTCGATTTCATCATATAAGTGTGGTGTGGTGCGCTGAGTTGAGGGCCGTACTGACCTATTCTGCGTGCAAGCTTTGCGTGAACACTCAAGCAGACTCGGCGAGTAAGCAGTGAGTGCATCAAAATATAAGAGAGATCAAAGCGACTCTTTATACCCAGTTCCGTTAGACTTCTGGGAGGTTCTTCATCCATGTCCCCTTGCATGACCCCGAGATCTGTGCGCGCGTTACTATTCAATCACAGTCAACAGTACAGGTGGAGCTGTTGACTGTAATTGATGATGTTGCGCCATGCGTGAAGCACGAGGCGCTACCGTAGTACTGCGGGGGCCTCTCGGTACTGAGGTCAGAGGATAGTCAATTTAGAGACCCCCACAGTAGAGCAGCAGAGCGAGGGAAATGGGAAGGTATCCTTTGAGATGTGGAACCAGTATCTTCTTGTACGTGCTTGTGACACTGGATGGGATATGAAACCAAAAGATCTAGCATAGACAGAAAGCAGGTTTTGGGGTTTGTCCTCTTATAACCATGGGTTTATTAGGGCTTAGTCAGACGCAGCCGGACAATACGTGGGCACTTAGGAGCCAAAATAAAGCTGCGCCCTTTTGGCTCAGCTGCCGGACGACAATAAAACTTTTGATTGGTTGATTGATAATAAACAGCTCGGCAGGCCCGAATTTTAAAGCGGAAGAGCAATTACCGGATGATGACAGTACAGGGAGATGATCAAAGTAAACTCGGCCTACAGGCATTTTGTTTCAACTTAAAGCCGAAGGTCAGAAACGGCCTTATTTTAGAGGTCATTGCCCTCACATTCATACCATAGCTCAAGTGCCCTTTAGCTAGCTTCCAACACTCGAGTCCAACCATGGACCTTAACGGGAGGATCAACGCTATCTCCTTTCGGGGGAAAGAGAAAACTGCGTCAATCCATTGCCGCTTTTAGTTTTAACGGAAACCCTTGTCGAAGACCCCATGGACGGCTTATTTGACTTGCTGTAGCCACAACAACCGTCGCCTTCCAAGCAGGGAGGATATGACTCACACGCAAGATAGGTGCCTAATTGCAGGCAGCTAATTAAGTCATAGCGGGTGCACATAGGTATCAGACTTCCGGTAGCGCTTAATAAAGCAGACAAATATAGAGATAAGAAACCATAAAGCCAATAAAGCGATTATTCAGTTTGGCATGTCACTTCTAAGTGTAAGGCAAGATGCAATTATCTTGAAGATACATAAGAAATTATCCACTCAGCAGCAAGTGCCAACAGATTAAGAATTATTGGCCGTAGTATCTTATGGGTACAGCAGCGAGTAGCTGAAAACGTATCGCTTACCCCGCACACCCTATTAGCACCAAATCGTAATAGGGCAGGCTGGTCTGCTCCTGCAGGTCGCGTATTAGAGCTAAAATATCAGGCTAAAAGTCTGGAATCATCCCGTGTTAAACCCGATAGGTTATGGAATTGTGATTGAATTGATTGAATTGCTTCATCTATCTTCTTTCTTCCCCTCCTTTCCGTTAATGCAATTAGCTCTAAGTCTATTTAAGCTTCCTTTTGTAATATGACTCAGCCTTCCCTTCTTCTAAGGCTTATTTACATAATTAGCCATACTTATTAATATGCCATCTCCTTAACATATAGAAGCTTCAGTTTAACACCCTACACCCTCAACAGTACCCTAGTAGTTAATAACAATATGAACTCTAGTAGAGTTCTTTTATATACTCCACTTTATAGGGGGTAAAGTTCTTTTTTATCACCGCCAATTATAATCTTTTAAACATATTATAACATACTTAATAAGCGGCCCGACCGGATAAGTGGCCTGATTACTATACTGTACACTGAAGAATAGTATACCTTATACTACTTTAGTATATTAAATAAAATAGCTTAAACTTTAATAAAATAATTCTATATAATAGTATACCTAGCTTTATTAAAAAGTATTTTTTTAAGATTTATAGCTAATTTATTTTAAATAGAAAACTTTAAAATATAGTATATTTTATAGTATAAATAGACTTTAAAGTTTATAGCTATATAAGATTTATATAAAATTCTAAGAAAAATAAATTATCTTATTTTAAGACTTATATATATGCTATTAAAATTATAACTAATTTAAACCTAGTTCGAACTTTTAATGAATTTCTTAAAAGCTAAATTTAAGGTGGAAATCTAAGTGATTAGGCCACTTGTCCGGTCGGGCCGCTTATTAAGTACGTTATAATAAATGTAATTACATAAAGTATATCTAAATAAAATATATCCTACTTTCCTAAACTTATAAAAGCTGCCTAGCATTTAATATAATATTATTAGATATAACATATTTGATAAGTGAGTGTAACAGACAAGCGAGTGTGACAGACAAGCGAGTGTGACACCCCACTCTTTACCTTAAAGGCAGTTTTTTAAATAATTCTTAAAAATTCAAATTAAGGTTAAAATAGCTAAAATTTACATAACTTATATTTAAGTCTTAAAGTAAGCTATGTTAATTTTCTTAGATTTTTAAAAAAATCCTATATAGCTATAAACTTTAAAGTCTATTTACACTGTAAGATATACTGTATTTTAAGATTTTCTACATAGAATAAAATAGTTAAAAATCCTTAAAAAATAGTTTTTAATATAATTCACTATACTACTTCAAGAGATAATTTCTTTAGAATTTTAGCCATTTTATTTAAGATTTAAATGGCTATAGGGTAAGCTATTTTTAGCTGCACAGTATACTGTCACACTCGCTTATTAAATACGTTATTCATATATAATAGAGCTATTTGCTTATCTTAAAATATATCAGGTCTTTATATATAAGAAACATAAATTCGCCTAGGTAATAAATAAAGTACCTACTTATTTATAAATATAACATTAAGATATACTACCTATAAAGCGACAATAAATAGCAGAAGTAATTAGAAATATATTTAGTATAATTAAAGACTAATTAAGAATAAAGGATTTTTAATTTCCTTATCCTACTATAAGTAGTATTACTTTCCTTACTTTACTAAAGCTAAATAGACTTAAGTACTAAACGTATCCTTATACTATTAAGTATTTAAAGAAGATTAAGGTATATTATTATAACTGCCAGTATTAAAATAACCTATAATGCTATAAAAGGCCTAAATAATTAATAGTAAGTTAGAAGTTAAGCTTCTATAAAGAAAGGGGGTTTTATATTAATAGTCTTTCCTATTTAAGTAGGGGAGCAAATAGTTTAAGGTTAGCTATAAAACAGCCGCTTACGCTTATATAAAGTAGTAAAGTAAAACCGCTTTTAATAATTCTTTAATATAATCTTAATTAAACCTAAAGATATAAGTATATCTATAGGAGGTATTAAAAAGAGGGTAATAATATCTAGGTATTAAGATGCAGCTATACTTCTATAGTAAGGCTTTAGGTAATAACTTATTTATAGCGATAAGCTTATAGTTAAAGTATATAAGATAGCTAATTATATATAAGAATATATAGCAAGACATTTTATAAGTAATAATATACCTCCTAATTTACGCTAAGATTAATTTAGTAGTAATAGACTATATTCTTAAATAAGAGTTATCTAAAGGCAATTTTAATATTATAATCTTAAGTGTTACGACCCTAACGGTTACATTACATATACCCTATAAAAAGATCATATAGATAGTGTTAAACCGAGGCTTCTATGTGCCAAGGAGGTGGCCTATTAATAAGCAAGGCTAATCATATAAATGAGCCTCGGAAGAAGAGAAGGCTTGGTCACTTGACAAAAGGCAGCTTAAATAGGCTTAGGTCTGATGGCATCACCCAAAAAGCGGGGAAGCAACAAGACAGATCAACAACCTCAATCAATTGAATCACAATTATACGACCCATCGGGTTGAACAGATAGATCCACATAATGCTGAACTCAACCAATCAGTTTAGAATCACGCTCACACAGGATCACTACGCTCCAGGAGCAACCGTGATCCAGGATCACCGCAATCCCAACATAAGAGTGATCCCCTAAGGATCCCTCTAGTATATATACACATTCATTTACACTAGATAGAACTTAGCTCACCAGCTATCAATAAGACTTCTTTACCTAAATACGCCTAACCCGTCTTATTCACTATTAAGAAATGTGATACTTCGCAACGCTTAGCATTATGCCCTATAACTCTGCCATTATAAACCTAGAACGGTCTAGTTTATTACATTAGGAACTCTAACTGTTGTCACAGCATGACCAGACTAGGTTACCCTACCTAGACCGATAGGCCAAGTGGATCTCAGTCACGTGGCGATACGTTATCGCAGAAGATCCTAACCGACCGCCAGATAACTCCTGAACGTAGCTCCTTGAGCTACGTCTTGTCAATAGAGCCTGACCTGCCTGCAGTGTCTATCTGTAGCAATAGAACCTATCCCGCCTGAAGCGTTCCTGTTTACCTGTATTCCCGAGCCTGACCTGTGACAACTGTTGCATTAAGGAAAAATAAAAAGAAGATAATATATATCTTAAAAGCTATTAATATAATACTAAATCAATATAAGCTTTTAATATAAAATATAAGCTAGGTACTTTTATATTAGTTAGTAAGTTATAAATTAAATATTTACTAATTAAAATTATTTACTTTAAAAATTGAAGAAAATATTTAGAAAAGATATTAACTTTTATAAAAGTAGTTTATTATATTTATACTATAGGTATACCTCCTACTAAATATAATTAAAAAGTAATAAGTTAATATTTACTTTAACTTATAAATACCAAATAAAATAAAGTATTTATAGGAATATTATATATAGCATTATATTAATATAATAATACTAAATTAGCCTAAGGTATATAAATTAAATTATATATCTAATAAAAGTTAGTAATATAACTATAGTTATACTAGTATTAATTTCATTAACTACAATTAAAGGCTATACAGGAATAATATTCATACCTTATTTAATAAAGAATTTAATAATAATTATAAAAATAATAAAGATAATATAGATAATTTTAAAGAAAGTAAAAGAGAGGTTAGTCTTAATAATTAAATATTTAATGCAGGTAGTTAAGATATATTTAATATATTATTATTCTACTAGAACCTAGGCTATAAACTTAAAAGTAAAACTATAGTAAGGAGCTTTAAAGAATTTCTTAAGCTCCTCTTTAAACTTAGCCTATTACTTAATATAAAGCTTTTATAAATAAATAATTAAGGTCTTTACTTTTTATTTATTTTAATAATATTTTAGGTTTCTCTTTTAGCTATTACTAATTTTAATTAGCTAGGTAGTTTTATACTAACTTATTAAGACTTATTTAAATATAATATTTATTATTCCTTAAGTATATACTATTTCTTTTTGCTATACTATTATCTTTATAAGAAAGAGAAGTAAGTTTAACTTTAAACCTTAATAACCTAATAATAAAGAGAATAATTTAAAAGGTTTAAAAAGNTCTTTATAAGAAAGAGAAGTAAGTTTAACTTTAAACCTTAATAACCTAATAATAAAGAGAATAATTTAAAAGGTTTAAAAAGGTTATAAGACTTTAAAATTAACTAAAACCTTATGTCAATAGGAATATAAGCTCTTACTATAATAATTATAATAATATTATTTCTTCTTTTTATATCTAATAACCTAAACTAACTTAAAGGTAAAGTCGATAATTAAAATAAATAAGTTATCTTATACCTAATATATAATATATTAAGGTAACCTAAATTATAGCTAGGATATTAATAACTTCCTTCTGCTAAGACCTATAACTGGCTAACCTTAGTAATACAGCTAAGGCATAACGTATATGATAAGCGAGTGAGCCAGATAAGCGAGTGAGCCACTACATTTCTCACCTTAAATGCCTTTTTTTTAAACTTTTCATAAAAGGTCAATTTAACTCTAAAATAGTTAAAAA